>CM057046.1:69099456-69311956 GCA_029948455.1 Solanum rostratum
AGAAGATTTGAGAGTGTATAGAGAGAGGATTATGTCTAAAAATATGAGAGTTTATATATATATATATATATATATATATATATATTGGTTAGGCCTTAATGGAGCATGAAATTTGGTTCCATAAATTGTTTGACCAAGGTGACACCATAGGGTCACCTCCACAGGTCGTATGACTCATCACTTGCCATGTGGAGGGGTTTCGAGGTGGACCTTAGCTTTGTGTGTAGAGTGTTGGCCTTAAGTTGGAGTTCAAGACCAAGTCATTCATCACATGAACGCAACACGGCTCGTGTGACACTTCACTGGCCATGGGGTGGCTCGTGAGAGGAGCCTTGGCCTTGTTGACCACATTTTGGCCAAGGCATTTAACAAATTAACCCTATACGGGTCGTGTGGTGTCCCATATGGGCATTGGTTTGCAAATTTTCTAAGTATGGAATCACTGTCTCGGAACATTGTCAGTGGAAAATTTTTCTATATGAAGCCACACAGTCCGTGTGAACCCTACACGGCCCGTGAGGCCCTTTATGGGACCCCTGGAAACTGTTTGATACTCATTTTATTAATGGTTTTCTTGTAATTTTGGTTATTTCTAAGAGTCTTTTATGACTTTCTAACCTATCCTAAACCTCTCAAAGACCTATACTTTTCTATTCTCATTCGAATTCAATTAGGATATTTAGAATTATTCAATTTCTCTCATCTAAAAACTAAGTGAGCCATTGGAGATTAGCTTGGAGCTTAAGAAAGGGTCTTCTTCTTCAATCAAATTATGCTTATTCCTTCTTGGTTAGCTAAGGTATGTCGGATTAATTCATGGTCCCTTTCAACCTTGACGACCCAGCTCCTTTACACTTGATTTTATGAAATTGGGCTTACTTTAAATTTGGGTCTTTTAAATTATTGTTTATTTGATTTAAGTGATGTTATTAAAGTGATTTAAGCTCTAACATGTTGAATTACATTTATATTATAAAGATCTGAATATGCATTGCCACCTTAAATGTTGATTTAACCAAGTATTTAAATGGTGATTTAAATGTGGATTTACTTATCGATTTACTTGAATTTCATATTGTATTGTTGATTTAAGTTTGAACCTTTATTGTCCATGCTATTTGCATATCATTCATGGCATATGCATATATGAGTATTAGTTTTATGAAGATTATGAAGCGGGCTACGACCCATTATGTTTATGAATATGATTTTGATGAAAATTTAGTTATGATAATAATATGATCACATAAATGTCTATGGTTCTTTTAGAAACTCCGGGTGTTTACACCACTTTGATATATGTGAATGAGCTATTCCTATGCATGAAAGATTGATTAGAAGTATGATTTGACTTTTTCGCCCAAGTATGAATGATTATGAAGAATGTTTTGCTTTTAAGCCTAAGTATGCATTGAAATAATTTAAAGTGACTTGTGCCTCTTTTGAAAGCATGTATACATATATGTATTCTTGTGGAATAATGACTTAGCACCGAGCGGACTTGTGGGAGGGGGCTATCTCCAAGGATCCAATACCCAAGTCCCATAACTATGTGCCACCATAGGTATTTGATTATGGTAAACCTTACCAAAATAGGAGGCTCGTAAGGTATGGTTACGACTTTGATTTGATATGAATGAAAATCCTATCTAAAATGGGAGGCCCGTAAGGAAGGTTACTTCTCTGAAATGGGAGGCCCATAAGAAGAAGTATGGTCTACCTTTGGAAAGTAGATCACCTTTTATTAGGTGTGGGGAAGAAATTGGAATTTCAAGTAAGAGCTCACTTGGTCTTATATATCGGTTGGGGTCTCATCCCCTCTATATTGAAGTATTATGACATTTCATGCATTATGGATTTCATGGCACATTGATATATTATCCTTCTTTGCTTATATACTTCTTTCTATATTTGTGCCCTTTCTATCTAACATTTGAATGAAGGTTTAATGAGTTCATATGCATTGCATACCCGCATACTTAGTACATTCAGACGTACTAACATATAATTTTATCCTACATGATCTAACCATATAGGGACCAGAAACTATACCCATCCATCTTTTGACTGCTAGTTCGGATTCATGAATTTGTTGTGGTAAGTCTGGTCATTCAAGGACAAGCCATTACCCATCTACCAATTATGTTGCTTCTATTTATGTTTTATTTACTTTGAGGGGGAGCCCGGGACATATCTTGGCCCCTTCCTATTCTATGACTTAGAGTCATTGTTGGACAACATGTAGACTTTTGTACGAACATATGCTATGTCTTGCTATTTGGAGATTATGGTTGTGGCTATCTATTGAATATGGATATTATGATTTTTGTTTATTATATGATGTGGAAAGGTGAAAAGTCCTAAGACCTGTTCAATCACAATAGAGTGAGTCGTACTTATCCGCCCCTTAGTTTCTATGTGGTATGTGCTATATGAATCCATGAAAATCCCTACCCCTATGATATCTCCATAGCGTGAGTCATAATTTCCCATCCCTTAGAACTACGTATTTTCTTCTTCATTATGTGCTTTCGAACCAATGATGCGAATTTTGGATACATTGAGGCTTGTGTGAGGACTCTCAGGTTCCTATTTTCCATGTCACTCCTAGACCCTAGGTCTGGGTCATGACAACTAACTTTTAAGGCAAAAAACTAAACTCGAAAAAATTTGAACTATGCGGAACTTCGGGCGCGATACGCTCTTAACACGCACCCTACTGGTTTTTGCAGTTTCATTCAAAAAATTATTTTTCAGTTAGAGAAACTCCAACTTATTGATTGGTTTGATTTGGAGTGGTTTGATTTGGAGTGAGTTCCATATTATTGAGTTTATTTTCAAAGCATGACTTCATTCTTTAACTTTTTGTTCTATTGAGTTGAGTTGAGTTAGGTCTCTTGAGTTGAATTGAGTTAGGTCTCTTTGAGTTGAGTTGATTGTTGAATTGAGTCTGTTGAGTTGAGTATCTTTGATTGTGTTCTTTCCTTTCTAATTATTTTACATACTCGTACATTCCACGTACTAACACTCATTTGGTCCTGCATCTTTTCATGATATAAAGATAGGTATTAGAAATCCTCAATAGACGCTTCATTGATAATCTATTCCATCCCAAAGATAGTGGTGAGACCTTCTTGCCTCTGGAGGAATTTTATTTATATAATTTGTTGTTTCCGGAGTATTTCTTTTCTTGAGATAGCCATGAACATTTTATTGACACCATCTAGATGCTTAGTGATAGAGGTTTCATAGACAATGATGGATTAGAATGATGTTTTCATTTCTAAGATTTGTACTTTTCAAACTATTTTTATAATATTGAATTAATATGGATTGTTGATTCTGAAATCTTATTATGTTGCGTGTTTAATCGATTAGCCCACTAGAATGTTTCTATGTACATATTTGAGTCTTCTATTGTTGATTGAATGAGTGATCGAGCCAAGTGGTTCACGTGGGGACCAACAATGGTTTCTAAGTGCCGACCATGCCAAGAGTACCCTCTTGGGGCATAACATGGGTCACCATCGATGTCATGGATAGAGTTCTAAAAGGCATTTCTAGCTAGGTTTGTCCTTAAGAGTCTCAGGGACAACCTCCAAGATTAGTTCTCTAGATTAGAGCAGGGGCCCACGATCGTGTTCGAGTATGAGGTAAGGTTTCACGAGCTCTCTAGATATGTCATGATAATATTACATACTAAGGAGGAGAGGATCGGATCGGATGTTTTGTCAGGGGCCTGAGGACATAATTGAGCATTGGGACCTAATCATTGGTTACAACAGACCATTTGTTTCTTGATATTTTTTACCATGCCCAAACTATTGAGCATCTCCATCGTGAGGTCTATGGGAATTGTGATAAGCGGGTTAGATATGAGGACAACTATAGTGAGACTTGGTATGGGTGTGGGGAGCATCATGACAAGTCGCAACAAGGTTCTAGTTGAGTCATTCTAGTCACCCTATTCAAGCCTCAGTTCAAACTCCAAAGGATGACCGATGGTCTTGGGGTATCTTTAGTCAGAGCCGCCCCCTAATTCACCGGGCAAAGAGCAAGAGATAGGGTTGCAGTAGCTTCAGCAAAGGCCAAGACATTTTATTCAGCCAATCATAGTTCCTATACTTCAGAAGCAGACACTACAGGTTGTAGTGGTCATTATTCTTCTGGATGATCCTCCCAAGGATGTTTTGATTGGGGGAAGCATGGTCATCGGTCTAGAGATTGAGCCCTATGGGGGAAAACATACCGTGCTCCATAGGTAGCCTACTCCACCTCAGTGCCAACACCTTTGGCCAGAGATAAAGCTCAGTATTAGGACCATAGAGAAGATCGGCAGAGTATTAGAGATGATAGGGGAAGTAGAGGTTACACTAGAGGAGGAGTCTATCAGGGCTGCATCTATGAAACTCCAACGTGGTCATAGGTCAAGGCATATGATGACGCTTTCAAAGGTATGATTACTTTATATTAGCATCCTATTATGCATTTTCACTCCATTAGGAGACATTTTTTAGTAGTGGATCATTATGGTACTGGGGTTATAATTGCTATTGTGGCAGAGAAGTAATGTAATTGGTGCTTGATTCGCTTGCCATATTGACCTTCCATTTTGTCTTGCCTATTGTGCTTGATTTTGATATTTGTGCCTTGCCGCTATTATAGTTAGCTGCAGTGAGGTTGATGTCGAGAATAGGTGTGATGATAGGAGTTATTCTGTAGGTATGCCTAGTAAAGGTTGTGGTCGATTTTCCCTATTAGTAGGGGTAAGCATTCCAGATGGTCAAGCTATTGGGTTTGCATGTGGGTTTGCATTGCTTACCGGGTAGGTTCTGTGTGGATTTGATTCTCTTGGGTGATTCTAATAATTTAGGCTATTATTGGCTTGATTAATTAGGAATTTGTGCCAAAGTAGGAATTCAGGAAATTCCTGACAATTCTGAAATAAGTTGAGTTATGTTGTCAGGCAAGAGTGTTATTTCAGTGTTGCTTCTTCCGTGGGTGTACAAGTAGGTCTAGCAGAGCATGCGGGCCCTACATCATAGCCTAGTTATCCTTGAGATTGCAGTTGTCCTTCACTTTCGCAGACGAAAGCTTTTGTATTAGTGGATTTGTTATAACCCACTAGGTTATTTTTGCTAGTTTAGGTATCTTTCGTTGGTTACGGCATGCTTGTAGTGACCCGAGTCATTTATAACTCGCTGGCACTGATAATTCAGTTGCCTGGTCACTCGTTAGAAAGATGTTCAATTTTTCGTAGTATTGACCAATTTAAAGTTGAAATTGAGTTTAGCATCAAAGTCAGAGTAAACAATCTCGGAACATAATTCTGAAGTTCCATCAACTCCAAAAAGTCCAAATTAGGCTAGAAGTATATTTGGTTTTACATATACTGAGGTTTGCAATTTAGCCTTCAGAAAGGGTCAATAATTGGCTTTAGTCAACACCCTTGGTAAACATGCCCAAATCGGAACGCTGACAATGTAGTTAATTCCAGAATATAGAGTTTGGTCCAAGATGACCTTTCATTCGGTTCCCGAGGCTTCCCAGTGCATTTTGACCCCTTCGGTACATTTTAGTATTTGGAAGTGGGACCTAAATTGGATCAAAATAACCTTTGATAGGAATTTTGACTATACAGTTGAGTTCGAAATGTCATTTATAATCAGATTTCATATATGATTTATATTTTTCAGACTCTGAATGAGGCCGAAGCATCAAAATTACGTTTGAGCAGTTGCTGAAATTCTCAGGTGGTGGGTGACGTGGCCCAGCATGGAGCTTCCACGTGGCATGCGGCCAAAAAAAAGGAAAAAGGCTTTAAATTCTCGAAGTTATCCAAAATTTCATCAAATGAATGGACCAACTTCGGGATAGGATAATTCTCTCATTTTTTATTCAATTTTAGCGATTCTAAAGACCAACTTGTGTATTTTCCAAGAGAAACATTGCGAAAGTGTCAGAAATTACTTTTGGCACGCCGTTTGAAGTAAATTTTGATATTTTCTCGCTATTTATTGGAAGTATTTTTTTTTTGGTAAATTGGACATGCAATTGATAATCCATTTTGAGTCAGATGTTGGTGAAATTTTGGACTATTGTGTGTACCTTTGTGAAACTAACACCATGATAATGTCGAAATGAATTGAGAGAGCTCCAGTTGGTGCGAAAATACTATTTTTGCTGCTGTATGTTTGTATATTTTAAAAAAAATTGGAATGCGAAAACTCGATCATTTTGAATTAGTTTTTAGTGAAATTATATTCTAAATTAACACATCGGTACTAAAAGATTTTTCTATAATTTCTCCATATGAGATAAAATTAAGGTCAAATTGGTCGTCATATGTAGTTTTATTGGAAAGAAATGTTTTTTTGGGGCTATTTTATATTGTTTTAGACCACAAATTGAGCCCGAATTTCAGGCACATGCTTAGGAAAATATGGAGAATATTAAATGGGATTTGTTTCCGAATTTTGTTTTAGGCTAACTGATGTTCTGCTAAAATACAATACTTTTAATGCTTAAAATATCAAATTTTATGTGTTCTCAAAGCGATATTAGTAAGTTTGATGTGTTTTTGCATTTGTTTTTCAGGATTTCAGGAATTGGGATAATTTTCGGCAAAGTTCTGTAGATTACAAGTTTTTGTGTATGTAAGGAGCTTTCTACGAGTCATGGTTTATTCCATGAACCGTAGGAAGAGTTCATGGGTTGGATCCAGTAAAAGGCCAAATTTCAGATGTTGAAAGTACCAGTTGTCAAATGAGTCGTAGAATACTCATTTATGGCCCGTATTTGTATTCATATGATAAAGATCAAAAAATATGTTAAGTGTTGAACTGTTATCAAACGAGAACTCGTATGATTCGTAAGTCAGATGATAGGTCCTGGATAAGATCGTGCCTGGAGGATCAATTTTGAAAATTGCTGGAAAGTTAGCTGACAAAACCTCTTACGGGCCATAAGTCAGAAGATGGCCCATAGGAGGAGTTCGTAGGTTGAAGAGAGATTTAATGCAGGATACGAAGCCTAGGTACGGGCTATGATTCCATCTATGGCTCGTGACCTTATCCGTTCGAGATGCTAATTCTAATTTTTCCTATTTTGTTTTGGATTTGGTTTTTTCTTATAATAAATAGATTTTTTTTAGGTTGTTTTTAGAAGAGGGCGAACTAGATAGAAGATAGAACATTGAGACTTTGTTACTTGTGATTATTTTTTCCACTATATTGGGTTGATTACATCATGATTTCTTGTGGAGATTTCAAATTTATTGTTCTTCAATTTGTCGTTGTAAGTGTTTAATTATGTTATTTGAGAACATGATTCTTTCATCTAAAATGATCATGCATAGCTAACTCCACAACTAGGGTTGTGAGAACCATAAAGAACTAACAAAGTAGAAACTGGATAATCCGTAATCCTTGGAAAGTATACATAAATGTATTAATTATCTATTTGTTTTGAATGCTTTTTAACAGTGGCCAACATTAGAACTCGCCTAATTCTTACTTATTGGATCAAGGGGGTAATGAATGGGATAAGGAATAATTAACAGGATTTGATGTAATCCTTCTTATCTAATCAACCTAATTGGATCAAGATATGGTTGTACTAGGACAAAAGGTAAGGATTAATAATGCAACACTGCAGGGATGGATCAAATCATGTAGTGAAATTTGCCTCTCGACTGGATCAAAAAGTTAGGTAAATATAACTTATCAGTTCTGCATACTACACACTAGAAAAGGATACAATTATCTGGCTATACTAAGTTCAGAATTCATGGGGAACACAGTACCCTAGTTACTTCTCTTATTGATTTCACAACACTTTCACTAGTCGATTAGATTCTAGTTTAGGTTCAATTATTGCATTTTACAAACATCCCCCCCTCCGGTCTGAAGATAAGTAGATTAATTCATCCTAATTTCTCATAATTACTCCAGGTTTAGACCTTATTCCCTATGGGATCGATCCTAACCATGGTTAGGTTCTATATTTTTACAACAAATCTTTATACCTTCATTGAGAGGTGTAGGTTGGGCAACATCAAAATTTTGGCACCGTTGCCAGGGAATACAACTTTTAGATTGGTTAATTAGTGTGATTTGTGAATTAATCCTTATTTTTCTTATTTTATGTTTTTTGTTTTGTTTTAGCATACAAGTATAGTGTATGCCTAGTACTCGTAGTCAAGGCAATCCCTTGACTCCATTTAACCCAGAGATCCAGAGAATATCAAGAAGAATGGCCCAGGACAACGCTGCAAATAATCCTACAAATCTTGCATAACATCTTAATTATGATGGCCCATCACAACTCGAGGATATGAATCCACCACCAAACGATCTTCAAGTTGCTGCTAATATATGGAATCAATACCCACTTGACCCTATAGCGGTGGATGTCACCGGAGTTGTTGTGTTACCTCCTTTACCAGATGACACAATGATTTTTTGTTTCGACTGGGTTGTTACAAATGTAGCTGAATAGAGGGTTGTTTGCAGGCTTATCATCAGAGGATCCGCATAACCATCTACACAATGTAATCTTTGTCTGCAAGACCATGATGGGAAACCAAATTTGTCCATGGATGTCGTTAAGCTCCATGTCTTCCCATTATCTCTCACAGGCGAAGAGACACATCCGAACTCCAACAAAGTTCTATCACCACTTGGGCTGAAATGCAGAGGATTAAGGAGATCTTCGATCAAATTATTGAACATGGCTGACACACAAGATGAGACCCTTAAGGGGATGAAATCTGACATCTCAAGCATAAATCAGAAGATTGAATCTCATTCTATGGCTATCAAATAGTTTGAGCAACAATCAGGTCAGATGTCTACACAGTTGAACTAGCGCCAAAATGGTATATTGCCAAGCAACACAGTGCAGAATCTAAAGAATGATGGGTAGTGCGTGGCAATGACGACACGGGGGTGGCAATCAAACTATTGACCCATCAATGCATGTAAATAATGATGAGGTTCGTGAGGAAATGGTAGAGAGAAAAGATGCAGAGACTATGGATGCTAAAGACAAGGATGGGATAAGCAATGAAGTGGTGACACCAAAGAAATTGAAACCCATACCAAGGCCTCGACCTCCTATCCCTCAAAGACTGAAGAAGAAAGAGGAGAAAGGTAAGTTTCAGCACTTCATCTCCACGTTAAAGCAGCTAACTATAAACATTCCCCTTATTGAGACATTGGAGAAAATGCCTGATATGCCAAATTCGTGAAGGACCTCATGACGAAGAAGAGGACGGTGAGCCAAAAGCTCTCACAACAACTTGAGAATTACATTGCTATTGCAAGGTCCTCAGTGCAGAAGAAAGAGGATCTTGGAGCATTCACCATAACTTGCACCATCGAAGATGTGACCTTTACGAAGGCATTAGGCAACTTAGGAACTAGCATCAAATTAGTTCTTTTGGCAGTGAATGGGGCTCATGGACCCCAAATAAGAGTCTGAACATGCTATGCGTTGGGGGCACTTACGATCCGTCTTACAAGCTGTATGTCAATATATGATTCGTAGGTGGATTTGTAAACCCAAGGACTAAAAAATTAGGGTTCTGAAACCATGAAACCATATCTTATAGGCCGTAAAACCTCTTACAGACCGAAACTATGGTTTCATAGGGTCGGAACCCCACTTAAACCGAACCAGGCCAAACAAAAAACTCAGGGGTAAAATCAATTACCCATTATTTTCCCATTGTAAGGACCCGGATTTTTTTGAGTGGCATTTCCAAAATCTCTTGGAATTTGTCCCAAGTAAACTGCCAGGCATCAATCTACGAAGGGCCTGCACTAGCTGTGTGAAGCCACACGGACCGTGTGGCATCCCATGAAGGGACACATGGTCCAGTTCACGATAGGGACAACTTTGAGATGGAAGAGAATTTTGGCCAAGCGAGGGCACACGACTACTCACACGGTCCATGTGATGTGTCACGGACCATGTGGCTCTCCGTGTAACTCACTACTTAAAATTTTTCAAAGTATGGAAGTACCATCTCGTAACTTTGTCGTGCGAAAATTATTTGAAGTACCTTCACACGGTCGATGTCACGGCCTGTGTGGAGCCCCACAGACCGTGTAGTCATCCGTGTGAATTTCCTCTGCAAAGTTCCTAGGTATTAGATCATGGCCACTGTTCACAGTCCATGTGAGGTTTCACGGACCGTGTAATAGATCGAGTGGACCTAACGGTTCCAATTTCGATCCGTTTCATTGATAGCGTTTGTGTAATTTCAGTTTATTTTAATTATGAATTATGACCTTTTACCTATCCTAAACCCCTAATTTAGCTGATATTCTCTCCCCCACCCCCTTAATTCATTCTCCTAAAACCTTCTACCCCTCATAAGATCACCTCCCTATTCCTCTCTACACTCTCCTCTCAAGGTTCATGATAGGGGTCTATTGGAGTCCAGTTCAAGCTAAGTTCATCCCGCGAATTAAGCTCCTCAATTAAGGTATGTGAGATTGATTCTTAGTCCCTTTCAACCAAGAAGACTCAAAGATCTTTCAACCTATTTCATGAATTTAGCTTGCTTTAAATATGAGATTTCCTTATTTTATTTTATTAAATCTAATTAGTGTATTATGATTTCAATTCACTTTGATCACTATAATGATGATTTACATTGAACTATGAAGTTATGAACATGCATGTCCCTTTTTAAAGTTGATCTATGCATGGGTGATCCATATTACGATTTACTTGTGAATTTAACTATGGATTTACTAAATTTTATATTGTGGTACTGATTTTAACTTGAATCCATGTTAGCCATGCTATCCTCACATCATGCATTGCATTATTCATGAATATCGGTGTATATGGAAATTATGAAGTGGGTTAGAACCCAAATATGTTTATGTATGCGATTTGGATGAAAATAATGGTTATGAACAAAGATTGAGTAAGAATCTATGAGCATGAGCATGATATAAGTTGAACATCATTATGATATAAATTGATAGTAATATGAACTTGACTTCTACATGAATACGAATTATTTGGGTGTGCATATGATATGGTATCTTGCATGAATATGTAATCACATGGGTGTATTGATGAGAACGGGCACAACCCTCTCTTTACTACATGCATAGATGAGGATAGGTACAACCTTCCCTATGCATATGTATGTATGAGCTAAGTGTTTCTTGATGAAGACGGGCCCCTCCCTTTACACAATGCATAGATAAGGATAGGTATAACCTTCCTTATGCACACGTATGTATGAGCTAAGTGTGTATTGATGAGGATGGTCACAACCCTCCCTTTACACAAGGCATAGATGAGGATAGGCACAACCTTCCCTATGCACATGGCTATATGAGCTAAGTGTGTATTGATAAGGATGGGTACAACCCTCTCTTTACACAATGTATAGATGAACATAGGTACAACCTTCCCTATACAAAGTCATGTCATGAGCTACATGTGTATTGATGAGGATAGGCACAACCCTACCTTTACACAAGGCATACATGAGGGTAGGCACTACCTTCCCTATGCACATGGATAAACGAGCTAAGTGTGTATTGATGAGGATGGGTACAACCCTCCCTTTACGCATTGTATAGAAAAGGATAAGTACAATCCTCCGTATACAAAGTCATGTCATGAGCTACATGTTTATTGATGAGGAAGGGTACAACCCTCCCTTTTACACAATTCAAGAAAAGAGTGACTCTTTGAGTGCTAGTATATGTGGGTTATGGCTACTCTATGGTTTTTATCTGGCATATTGTGCAGCATAACGTCATTTTTCTTACATGTTGCATGCCCGCATACTAGTACATTCAAATGTACTAACGCATACTCTATGCCTACATGATTTTACCATGTAGGGACCATGTGTTACGATCATCTACCGCTTGACGGATAGCTTGAATTCAGAGAGTTGATATTATGGTGAGTCCTATCTTCCAAGGACAAACCACCTCCCTTTTACCTATGTTGTTTTCAATTTATCTTCTTAATTGAGGGTGAGCTCGGGACATGTCTTGGCCCCCGTTCCATCATATGACTGGAGGCATTGTTGGACATCTTGTAGGCTTTTGTAGATTCTATATACTAGGTGTTGTATTTGAAGCTTATGATTTCGGTTATGTATAAGATATAGATATCATGGATTGACTAAGGGAAATATAATATGTATGTATGTTTAAGGTGGAAATGTGGAAGATCCTAAGACTCATATTGCCCCCATAGCGTGAGTCCTACTTTCCCATCACTTAGAACTATGTGTATACAATTTGAATGCGCTTCTGAAAGGATGATGTGGATTTGGATACTTTAAGGCTTGCTTGGGGACTCTCGGGTCCTCATTCATCGTGTCACTCCTAGCCCCTAGGTCCGGGTCATAACAAAGATGGTATTAGAGCCCTAGGTTTGTAAATGATCCTCGGAGTCCAATATGCCGCGTGAAGTGGAGTCCTATTCATAGGTGTGAAGTGCACCATGCCTATGAAAGGGAATCTACGAAGATGTTCTGGGAATTGTCTCACTTCTTCATGCCTTATGTTGTGCTATGGTTCGTATATTTGGTTTCCTTATCTTAGTGGTGTCATTGCTCCATTTTAGAAGATTCCTCGAGAAAGACCCCGCCTACCAAGATTGGCCCCGGCTAATGAAGGTCAAGCACCTCAAAGGCCTATGGATGAGCCTATCTCTAATGGTGAATTTAGTACAGCATTTGCTATGCTTGCCCAGGTGGTGACATCTCAGAGTAGGCAGGCTAATCTTCCAAGGGATCCCACTCTGGCTTCTAGGGTGAGGAATTTCACTCGGATGAATCCTCTTGAGTTTTATGGTTCAAAGGCCGATGGCGATGCTCAAGAATTTATTGATGAGCTCATTAAGGTGTTGATGGTCATGGGAGAAAGCTGAATTGGATACTTATCAGTTGAAAGATGTAGCTCAAGTGTGGTATACTCAATGGTTAATGGAAAGGGTTTGCGGTAATACTGTAAATTGGGAAGAGTTCAAGTTCACATTTCTGGATCATTTCTTCTCTCTTGAGTATAGGGAAGCTAGGATGATAGAGTTCATCAATCTTAAGCTGGGTAATATGAGTGTGAGGGAATACATCCTCAGGTTCACGAAGCTCTCAAAGTATGCTCCTATGCTAGTGGCTGACCCCGTGCAAGAATGCACATTATTTTTGGGATCTCTGATTTGGTTGTGAAGGAATATCATATGGCTATTCTTATTTAGGATATGGACATCTCTAGGCTCATGACATATGCCGAACAAATTAAAGGAGAAAAGCTCAGAGAGAAGAGGGTGCATGCTTCTAAGAGAGCCCGCTATGATGGTGGGTTCTGTAACTTTGAAAGTGGCGGTGGAACTGACCATCTTAAATGGGTCAAGGATCTAAATGAAGGGAGTGTCAAGGATAGGAATATAAATCCTAAATGCAAAAAATGTGGCAAGAACCATGTGGGGAAATGCTTGATGGGATCGGGTGCGTGTTTCAGTTGGGGCAAGATGAGGCACAACCTTGCTCATTATTCTGATGCTTAGAGGAATAGCCAAGGAGGCCATCCTCAAGGTCAAATGGTTCTAGGTAAGCAGGGTCAAGTTAGAGTTCAACAAGGTGATGCTCTTGGCAATAACAGGTTTTATGCTCTACATGCTAGGAAAGAGGTGAAGGAGGCTCCAATTATGGTGGATGGTGAGTTTAAAAAGCCTTGATTTTGGGTGTGCACATGATCTGAGTGTGAATTGAAAATACCCTTACATACTCTAACCTACTCAAGCCTAGGACATTAGGGTTTTCCAAATCCGAGTGACCATAATTCTTTAACTCTTGTGTTTCATGACATGACATGTATACATGTGCACAAAAATGTTTGAAACTATTTTGACATGAATTTTGATGAATTTACGATTTTCAAATTATGATTTATGCATTGTGTCTTCATTTTGGAATGTTTCATGATCAAGCCAAGCCTTTCAAGCCTTGTTCTTGCACATTCGGGGACGAATATTACCAAAGGGGAGATGATGTAAGGACCCGGATTTTTTCGAGTGGCGTTTCCCAAATCTCTTGGAATTTGCCCCAAGTGAACTGCCATACATCACTCCACGGAGGGCTTGCACGGGCCGTGTGAAGCCACACGAACCATGTGGCCTCCCGTGAGGGGACACTTAGTCCAGTTCATGGTGGGGACAACTTTGAGATGGAAGGGAATTTCAGCCAAGTAAGGGCACACGGCCAATCACGCGATCCGTGTGAGGTGTCACGGACCGTGTGGCTCTCCGTGTAAATCTCTACGTAAAATTATTCAAACTATGGAAGTATCGTCTAGTAATATTGTCATGCAAAAATTATTTGAAGTACCTTCACATGGTTGATATCACGGCCTGTGTAGAGTCACACGGACCGTGTAGTCGTCCGTGTGGTACACTTATATTCTCCGTGTGAATTTCCTTTGCGGATTTCTAAGTATTGGATCACGGCCACTGTTCACAGTCCGTGTGACGTTTCACAGACTGTGTGGACCTGAAGGTTCCAATTTCGGTCTGTTTCATTAATGGCGTTTATGTAATTTAGGTTTATTTTAATTATGAATTATGACCTTTTATGTATCCTAAACCCCTAATTCAACTGATATCCCCTACCCCCTTAATTCATTCTCCTAAAACTTTCTACCCCTCATAAGATCACCTTTTGATTCCTCTCTACACTCCCCTCTCAAGGTTAAAGCTAGGGTTCTATTGGAGTGCAATTTAAGCTAAGTTCATCCCTCAAATTCAGCTCCTCAATTAAGGTAAATGGGATTGATTCTTGGTCCCTTCCAACCAAGAAGACCCAAAGATCTTTCAACTTATTTCATGAATTTAGCTTACTTTAAATATGAGATTTCCTTATTTGATTTTATTAAATTTAATTAGTGTATGGGTTGTATTGTTCCTATGATTTCGATATGGGTTGTATTGTTCCTATGATTTCGATTCACTTTGATCACTATTATGATGATTTACATTGAGCTATGAAGCTATGAACATGCATATCCTTTTTAAAGTTGATCTATGCATGGGTGATCCATATTACGATTTACTTGTGAATTTAATTATGGATTTACTAAATTTTATATTGTGATACTGATTTCCACTTGAATCCATGTTACCCATGCTATCCTCACATCATGCATTGCATTTGCATTCATGAACATCGGTTTATATAGAAATTATGAAGTGGGTTAAAACCCAAATATGTTTATATATGAACAAGGATTGAGTGAGAATCTACGAACATAAGCATGATATAAGTTGAACACCATTATGATATGAATTGACAGTAATATGAAGTTGACTTCTACATGAATACGAATTATTTGGGTGTGTATATGATATGACATCTTGAATGAGTATGTAATCACATGGGTGTATTGATGAGGACAAGCGAAACCCTCCCTTTACACCATGCATAGATAAGGATAGGTACAACCTTCCCTATGCACATGTATGTATGAGCTTCTACATGAATACGAATTATTTGGGTGTGTATATGATATGACATCTTGAATGAGTATGTAATCACATGGGTGTATTGATGAGGACAGGCGAAACCCTCCCTTTACACCATGCATAGATAAGGGTAGGTACAACCTTCCCTATGCACATGTATGTATGAGCTAAGTGTGTATTGATGGGGACGGGCACAACCCCCCCCCCCCCCCCCACACACACAATGCATAGATGAGGATAGGTACAACCTCCCCTATGCACATGTATGTATGAGCTAAGTGTGTATTGATGAGGATGGGCACAACCCTCCCTTTATACAAGGCATAGATGAGGTTACGCACAACCTTCCCTTTGCACATGATTATATGAGCTAAGTGTGTATTGATGAGGATGGGTACAACCCTCCCTTTGCACAACGTCTAGATGAGGATAGGTACAACCTTCCCTATACAAAGTCATGTCATGAGCTACATGTGTATTGATAAGGATGGGAAAAACCCTCCCTTTACACTAGGCATCATACATGAGGATAGGCAACACCTACCCTATGCACATGGCTATATGAGCTAAGTGTGTATTGATGAGGATGGCTACAACCGTCCCTTTACACAATGTATAGATTAGGACAGGTACAACCTTCCCTATACAAAGTCATGTCATGAGCTATATGTCTATTGATGAGGATGGGTACAACCCTCCCTTTACATAATTCAAGAAAAGAGTGACTCTTTGTGTGCTAGTATATATGGGTTATGGCTACTCTATGGTTTTCATATTGCATATTATGCAGGTTAACATCATTTTTCTTACATGTTTCATGCCCGCATACTAGTATATTCAAATGTACTAACGCATACTCTATGCCTACATGATTTTACTATGTAGGGACCGTGTGTTACGATCATCCACCACTTGATGGGTAGCACAAATTCAGAGAGTTGATATTGGGGTGAGTCCTATCTTCCAAGCACAAACCACCTGCCTTCTACCTATGTTGTTTTCTATGTATCTTCTTAATTGAGGGTGAGCCCGAGGCATATCTTGGCCCCCGTTCCATCATATGACTAGAGGCATTGCTGGACATCTGGTAGACTCAAATAGATTCTATATGGTATGTGTTGTATTTGAAGCTTATGCTTTCGTTATCTATTAAAATATGGCTATCATGGATTGACTAAGGGAATTATGATATGTATGTATGTTTGAGGTGGAAATGTGGAAGATCCTAAGCCCCATATTGCCCCCATAGCGTGAGTCCTACTTTCCCATCCCTTATAACTATGTGTATACTATCTGAATGCGCTTCCAAACGGATGATGTGGATTTAGATACTTTGAGGCTTGTTTGGAGACTCTTGGCTTCCCATTCTCCGGTGTCAGTCCTAGCCCCGATGTCCAGGTCGTGACACCTATAATTTTAAAAATGCCCAAGACCCCTTTCTTCTTCCCCAATTCCAGTCACTGCCCACCTTCACCACCATATTGTTTGCCCTAATTCCGGTTTCCGTCCATACATCAATGAGTCTGGCACACCTAGGGCTTTATTATTTTAGGTTTTTCTTTCGATTTATTGGCCTTCTTGAACAATACTCCGATATGTGATCTTCTTGAAATTTCATAGTTTGCCAGAAAATTGGGTCATTGGTTTGAGGCACTGTTGAGAATAATTTCACGATGTTCTCGCCCTTATATTAGGTGTTTCTTGTTAATGAAGTTTATCATGTGCTTGGCACTATTTGATTGCATGTATTTAGCTTGAACCATGTATATGCTTGTGAGAATCATTGTTTGAACTCGTGAAATTTTTAGATGTAAAAAGAAAGTTCAACAAACAATAAAAAATACACATGAAGTAATTTCATTTATGATAAATTGCTTAAAAATTCTGAAAGCATCAAACTATCATTAACAATATAACATTTGAGTCAAATTTTATCATCACTGGAATGAATTGTCAATGATATAGCAATCCAAAGAACTGAACAAACAAACGATGAAGTAGATCAACTTTAATAAAAGATAGTTGAACGTTGTCTTGACAGTAGAACTATGAAAATTCTTCCATCAGCGGCATCTTCTGAAATTACTGAATTTTTTGTGCTTTATAACTAATCATGTTGTTAAACTCTTCAACCATCAGTATGTCCAATTTGATATGACTTTCCTTTTTATTGATACTAGACTTTAGTTTCTTTAACTCAGCTTTGTTCGATTCCTGATTCTTCTTCTCAATTTTAATCTATTCTACAAGCTGATCCCTCTTATCATTGATCTTTTTTGTCTCAACAATGAAATTTACTTCATCTCTAATCTCATTGAGACGAGTTCTAAACCAAGTGACATTCACCTTAACTGTTTCAACATCCTTGACAACCAAATAATAGGAATCCAAAAGATTACGATCAACATCAGTCAAATATTTCTTTTGAAGGTCTTGAAAAACATCACATATAGCTTTTAGAATGGAAGTCAACATTTCACCAGACTCTAGAAGACAATCCTTTACAATGTTTCCGTATTTTGCATGGATAGCTAGAAATATTGAAAGCATTGAGTTTTGAGACTTGATTTCACTAGTATTATTATTTCTGCGAGAATTTTTGATATTTATTTTTGTTGGAAGATTTGCTTACCTACTAGTGAAATAGTGTAGGCGCCATCATGACCTTTGATTTTAAATAATCACATCTATTATTTGTGTAAAAGAATCATTTTTCATTAATAGTTCTCATCTTATACAATCATAACTTACATCAATTAGTATATTATTGTTAGCTTTTAACAAAAAAATATTTTAATAAATCAGGAGTTCTCATACTTTTTTCTATGCCATGAATTAATAAAACTTACCTCAAATAATTTTTATCCATCAAATTATTGAAATATGATCTAAAAATATTTGTTAAGGATAAACTAATATCTTTTGTAAAATATATTTTCCTTAAACATTTTCTACCAAGTGTGCCTTTGTAACAAATTAACTATTGTTCTTCCCATCTCCAAAAATAATTACGGACTATGGCCTTTAAAATTTCAAACTGAATTTTAGCAATTTTAAATATTCAAAGAAAAGAAGTAAAATAATTTCCTTTAAATCGGCTTGAAGTAATCATTTTATGTAAAATTAGGAAACAAAAATATTCAAAGGAAAGAAGTAAAATAATTTCCTTAAAATCAGATTGCAGTAATCATTTTATGTAAAATTAGGAAACAAAAATATTAAAAAGGAAAGAAGTAAAATAATTTCCTTATAATCAGATTACAGTAATCATTTTATGTAAAAATAGGAAACAAACTTATTGACATTTTCCGTGCGGCATCTATAAAAACAACACAACACTTCAAGTTTAATATAGTCTACTCCAAAAGAAAGAATTTTTTTTTTTTTTATGTTTTTGTATAAGATATGGCTACAGAAAGACATAGGGATACTAGGAATTGTAATGAAAATGTAGCAAACTCCATCCTAGAAAAAAGAGCAGCAAGTTTGTTTAAGAAAGCAGATGAGTTTTCTATTCTGTGTGATGTAGAAATTGCCGTAATTATTTTTAGGCCAGGGAATACCCAACCCACTGCTTGGAAATCTACAAGTCTGGCGCAGGAAATCTTAAAAAGGTATTCTGATTTTATTGAATTTGAAAGGCTTAAAAAATCTGTCAAACATGAAACCTATCTTCAGGAGAATTTAGATAAAAAGGAAAAACAAATCAGCAAATTAAAAAACATGAATGAGGAGAAGGAAATTGAACTCCTATTCAACCAACTAGTGGAGGGAAAGAGTGCTGATGAACTTGATGCCAGACAAATTTGTGATCTACTAAAGGTGTGTTCTGCTAAGATGACTAAAATTAATGAAAGAAAGAAAGAATTGAATCAACCTCCAAATCAAGAATTGAATCAACCTCCAAATCCTCCCTCCGAGAATGGAAATATTACCGTCTTAGCAAGTCCAATGGAAGATTTATCAAATGACCCATGGTTTATTGAGACTATGGCAGCATTAGGGGATGGAAGTGGTACAAAACCTGCACCAACAAGTGGAATTGATACCAATGTTAAAGAAGATGGACATCCCAAGGACCTCGATTGAGAATATCATCAATATGTTTTCATATTGCTTTTTTCATTGTGTGTGTCTTTATTTTTATTATTTTTCTATCTATTTCTTGTTATCTTACTTTTTATTTCAATTATTTATGGATGTTGTTCTATTTTGTTTGAAAAATAAAGCAGAAATGTTGTTTAGACATTTTATTTTTATCAATCTTTGGACTAAGTTGAATCTTTATTTTTAGCCTGTATATTTTATTTCTGTTCAATTTAGCAATGTAAGTTATTTGATACAAAATGTATTTTATGCGCATATAAAAAAAATGAGGAATTAATATTGCACATATAAAAACTATTCAAATCCATAAAACAAGAGCATCAATCTTTATAAACTTCTCAGATAAAAGTTCTAGTTTCAACAGTAACAATTTTGATCCATTTCTCTCTCATATCGAATCTTCTACGGCTACTCTGTGTTCTCCTCCACATCTTCTCTTCTACTCTTCCCTCCCTCTAATCTTCATTGTTGTACCACTTGTATCTCCTCTACCACTCCATCTCTTTGAATGATTTAATGTTTGAAGATGTTGATAAAGGTTGTTCGAATCTGAAGTTTATTTTAGATGGTGAAATCCTATGAAGTTTGTTGATATGATGTGTTTGATGGAGCTTGGAATTTTTTTTAACTCGATAAAATTTTTGTGTTTGGATTTTTTTGATAAATGGTATTTTTTAGAAATAAGAAGTTGCTAATGGCCACATGATAGAGTCTTGATGGTTTTTCTAACTTCGGCAACAATTTTAAGCAATTGTTAGTAGTTTAGCTTTTGAACATGAAATTTCCAATTTCGAAATCACAAATTTTGTTTTTAGTTTATTACCAGTGCATACTTGATCAATAATCGATATATAGTTATGGTATATTAATGTACAATGTATATGGATTCACATCTCATATTTCTTGGGGTTTTTTTAAAATTTGTTTTTGCTTTTAGAAGAAATGTATAAATTAATATTTGGGATTTTTTTTATAGTGGAGCACTCGATATGGAAAAAAGAGAATGGTTGACGGTTATGTGATGGGAAGGGGCATGGATTCCTATGGTGAATTTTACCAGTTCTCTAAAATGTTTTATGTTTTAATTCAACTAGTATACGTACCCGCGCATTGCGCGGAAAAATTTGAGTTTGTAAAGTTAATAAATATTGTTCAAATTAAATATATTTATAACACCAAAAACTTACTTCATAAGCATTAGTCATACAACAAAAATATTTTAAAGTAATCTAATGATAACCTATATACTTGGTAAATCAAAATATAATTATGTGAAGTCTAAACATAGTACATTCTAAACTTATTTTGGAATATCATGATTAAATTATCAAAATAAAGAGCATATCATATAATTCAGATATCTTTATTATATTAAAATAAAATCTCAAAACCAATGTCACTAAGAAAAGTATATCAATCAAAATTCACAATGAAAAAAACTTACATAATTTATCAATCAATGAGTTAGATTAATGTCTAAATAAAAAATTTATGTATAGTAGTATTAATTATATTTATATTGAATAACATACATAAAAATATTGTTTGAAAAGAGAGATGACTTCAATATATAATGCATTTATTATTTTAATAAACACAAATATGATTAAATAGATAATTATGTTTTGAAGGTATTTTCATCATAGTTTATAATATGTTTTCCTTATGATATTGCCGGGATATTTCTAATATAGATTTTAAAAGTTTTTCTCCTATTGTATTGTTAACTATTTTATTAAATTTTATAGAATAAATTCACGATATCTGTGCAATTATACTTTAAGCAAATTTTATAAAAGTATTTTCTTTTCTTGTTGGAAGAACTTTTACTACATTTGTAAAAGTGTTTTCTTTATCATATTATAAATATATTTTCTTACATTTATAAAAGTGTTTTACTTATCATCTTATAAGAATACCTCTAGTATAGTTTTGAAAGTGTTTTTCTAATCATATTCATGTTTAAATTAAATTTTTAGTATAAATTTAAAAAATATTTTTTTAATCATGTTTGAGGATATATCCATTGCAATTTGTAAAAGTATTTTTCTTATCATATTGTTATGGCATTTTTTTTTTATCATGTTTCAAGGATACCTTTAGTATAGTTTTAAAAATGATTTTTTTTTGTTTTATGTTAAATACTTCCATTGCATTTTGTAAAAAGAAATTCTTATAATGTTGCAAGAATACCTTCCATAAATTATTAAATATTAAATATATTATTCCTAATATATAGTAAGTATAATACTTCAATATATCACATAAATGTATTTGTCTTATCAAGCAGCAAGAGTATAAGTATTCTTCTTATAATATTACATTTTACAAAGAAATATGTCACGCCCCGGGAGGGTACCCTAAGTGTGGCCGGCACTCAGAGACTATTGCTATTCCCTAAGTGAACCACTTGTTCTCAGGACAGTCACTCAACATCAACATAGCGGAAGTGAATTAGTGAACTACCTCAATAAAAGGCCAAAGGCCAACTTCCGTCTCCACATCATACTAAGTAAGTAAGAGTACTACTCAGTTCATAAAGAAAACATCAACATCAAACCTTGACTCATGTCTATGAAGCCTCTAACCTGACTCAACTGTCTAAGATGGTACCATGACAGACCATGGCTACCTAACTCAATAAATCACGGAAAACATCAAATAGAACGGGGTCCCCTCCGGATAGCAAGGAGGCTTACCTATGACATGACTCGAAATCTCCGACCTCAACGATGCACTTGCTGAAGTCCTCTAACTCCTGTATCTACATCATGAACGATGCAGATTCTGATTCATGCTAATTGACTCTTCTATTGCTTTTGTGCTTTGTCCTTGATTTGCATTTACTTCATCAAATGCAATCCCTACTTGTTGAAGAAAATTGGCATCAATAATTCAAATTGATTGATTACTTGGGTTAATATTTATTTTTGTTCTTTTACCTCACCGAACTCCACTAGTTGTGCGTCCTTCTTCTTGTATCGAGGGATTACAAATTGTCCCTTGAATGCCAGCAGTTTGTTGAGGAAGACCCTTTTCAATACCTCTTTCTTTTGTTAGTGCTAATGGTAATTGTATAGCTGATGAAGTATTAATTTTCCCTAAAAGACTTTTTTCTACAACATTCATCTTACTTCCTTCAGCTTGGATTTTTGCTCGACTGCGGAAATGATAGTTTCAATGAAGGAAGTAAGATGAATATTGTGGAAAAAAATCATTTAGGCTAAATTAATACTTCATCAGCTATATAGTTACCATTAGCACTAATAAAAGAAAGAGGTATTGGAAAGGGTCTTCCTCAATAAACTGCTGGCATTCAAGGGACAATTTATAATCCCTCGATACAAGAAGAGGGGCGCACGACTAGTGGAGCTCAGCCTGGTAAAAGAATAAAAATAAATATTGATCCAAGTAATGACTCAACTTGGATTATTGATGCCAATTTTCTTCAACAAGTAGGGGTGCATTTGATGAAGTAAATGCAAATCAAGGACGAAGCACAAAAGCAACAAAAGAGTCAATTAGCATGAATCGGAATCTTGAAAAAAATATTTCTAGCTATCCGTTCAAAAAATAATGAAAATATTATAAAGGATTGTCTTTTAGAGTCTGGTGAAATGTTGACTTCCATGCTAAAATCTATACGTGAAGTTGTCCAAGACCTTCAAAAGAAACATTTGACTGAGGTTGATCATAATCTCTTGGACTCCTATTATTTGGTAGTCAAGGACGTTGAGACAATTAAGGTGAATGTCACTTGGTTAAGAACTCATCTCAATGAGATTAGAGATGCAGTAAATTTCATTGTTGAGACAAAACAGATCAACGATAAGAGGAATCACCTTGCAGAACAGATTGAAATTGAGAAGAAGAATCTAGAGTTGGACAAAGCTGAGTTGGAGAAACTAATAAAGTCCGACATCAATAAAAAGGCAAGTCAGATCAAATTGGACATATCGATGATTGAATAGTTTAACAACATGATTAGTAATCAAGCACTCAAAATTCAGCAATTTCAGAATATGTTGTTGATGGAAGAATTTTAGTAGTTCTATTGTCAAGACATCTTTCATCTATCTTTTATTAAAATTGATCAATTTCATTGTTTGTTTATTTTAGTACTTTGGATTGCTATATCATTGACAATTGATTCCAGTGATGATAACGTTTGACTCAGATATTATATTCTTGATGATCTTTTTATGCTTTCAGAATTTATAAGCAATTTTGTACTATATGCAATGTTATCATTGATGAAATTATTTCACGAGTATTTTTTATTGTTTATTTGACATGTTGGGCCCTGTGACTGCTGTATTTATTGTCCACTATAATTATATTTAGAGGTTATATTTGTTGTGGTTGATCTTGTAAGGGCCATAACTGCTGGAACTAATCTATTAACTGCTATATTGTTGTGGTTAACCTATTAGATGTTGTAATTGCTAAATTTTGGCCTATTAAGGTTGTATTTTTCAAGTTTAACTTGTTGAGACTAGTTATGAGCGGTAAATCATTATTTTTCTATAATTTTTGGTTATCTGATTTTGGGGCCAACAGTTATTTGATTAGTACTTTGTTACCTTCTTTGCTCATTGTACTTCGTTTATGACTAAGTGATGATACATGCCGAGGACTGTGACTGAGAATGTTATATCTACCTGTATGCATATGGATGTATAAGGAGCCTACTTGTGATAAGTATATATTGTATTTTTGAATGTATGACAGTTTTTGAGAATACTTGTAATTAGTACGATGATTATCTGTTACATTCCTGATCTTCAATATCTGGTATCATGTTGAAGCTACTGATGGTTGTTACACCAGTATCTTCTAAACTATGGTAGTACTCTGATTACTATACTCATAATTATCTATTGTTGTTGGGCCCAAGTTTAGACAAGGCTAGTGATGCCCTAGAATTGTGCTATTCAAGATCGGTAGATTACTATATATGCTTTTGGTGTGACTTGAAAGGCATAAGACCTTATAGCCGGAATAGCAGAACAAAGTCCATAAAATTGGGCCTTAGATAGGTTGTTATGAGCTGGGGACATGATTACTCTTTTTGTTGGCTATCCCTTTTGCATTATTCCCACAACCCATCAAATTAGGCTCGGATATACAGGGACCGATAGCACCATCGTAGCACCTAGGGTAGAGTCTCCTACAACTAAAGGCTTGAGCTTTTCCCTTACATGGTTATATGTTCGTCCTGTTGGGCTGTGTGTAAACGAGGAAGTGTTGCACTCTGTATACCTCCAATTAAAGAGTACACGAGTTAGTACAGTTGGAATGTCCTAGGTTCGAGTCCCAGTAGTGTTGGGTTCGGGTCCCAATGGGTATTTTGGTCTAGTCAAGTTATGCCTTGCAGGATACATCCATGGTTCGAGGTCCAGACATTGTATCCCTTGCCTTATTCTTCTTATACATCCGTAGTTTGAGGTCCGAGCTCTGTATGTACTACTATTGGCATTGTATGGGATGGGGTCCCATCCGTAGTTTGAGCTCCAGGCTCTGTGACATGTACTTCATGGGGTCATACCGATGGTTCAAGGTCTAAGATCTGTGTTGCCCTCCTGCCTTCAGAATTGGTTTACTAGTTCAAATAAATTTGAGTGTTTGGATCGATTGATATATACTTGGCTATTTGGTCTACAAGTGTACCCATTGGGATTATGGGGGCCTAAAGGGCGTATAGGGTTAGGTTAAATAGCATCTTACACTCACGTACCTGCTTGTCCTACATGGTTTTTGTTATTACTACTCAGTTCTTCTTGGTATCAGTATTCCAACATTTCAGCTAGATGGTTCCATCAGAGTTGTGGTTCTGTGTACATGATTGGGTTGGGAGCTCAGTTTAGACTTGACATCCATAACCTTACACCTATTCACCCTTTATGTGTGGGTGTACCAACTAGGCTTATGGGGGTTCGGTTGGCGTAAAGGCTTAGTTGGCAGGGCCTTATACCTATGGTTCGATTTCATAAGCAGTGACAATTTCCCTATGAAGATTCGCTTTTGCTACGGCATTAGTTTACTATTGTCAAGATTCTGGTTATATCTGTTGGTACGGATATGCTTTTCCTAGTTCTGGCAGATTGAGTTACTCTGCATCCATGGATACATATATCTAGGTGGTAGACAGCTTCAGTTGAATCATATTCTGGTTTATTCCTACTTTATTTTTTTTATTCATTCAGCCTATGATGCTTACTAGGTGCGATATCCCTGGTACTCACACTTATATTTGTGCATCTATTTCGTGGTGCAGGTCCTACCCCGAGCTAGTTAAATAATTCTTCCCATAATAGCTATATTCGGAGTCCAGTGAAGAGCATTGGACGTCCATGGATCCTTACAATCTCCTTCTGTATTAGTGGCTATCTTTTGTGACTTAAGACTTGCCCTGTGTATTAGTTTGGTCCAGTATATGTGTATAGAGCTATATTATGGTTAGTGTGTTGTATCTTGTTTACAGTAGTCCTGTACAAGTGACTTTTAGGTCCTAGGAGGGGATATTATGCTATTGTTGTGCTTATGTATGCCTAGTGCCAGTATGTAATGTGTTTTTGTGTTGATTTTGGTTAAACTGTTCTGTTTTGCCCGTTATGAGCTGTTCCAGGACAGGGTTAGACTTGCCTATAAGAGGTAAGGGAAGCGCCATCATGATCTATGAGGTTTGTTTGTGAACATAAAAGATGAATGAATTTTTTGTTATCTTGATTTGGTTGGAGTGAAAATGATAATATCCAAGAAACAATTTAACAATATTTTTAGCTAATAAAATTGAACATTTACTCATTAAAAATAGGACAAAGAATTCTAAAAAAAACAACCAATCTCCCTAAGAGTTCATTGAGAATAATTACCTAGTATAGTCATGACAATAGCATTATTATAAGAAACTAAAGAGGATGGTTAATTGATTGAGATAATGCTTAAGCATTGTAGAGGTGAATCTGGCAAAACTTTTGTGAAGTCGTCAAGTAAATCTGGATGATCATTGAGACATACAATAATCTACGCATAAAAGAAAAACATAGTCACAAATTAAAACATGAAGATCATCCAAATTAAAAATGATTTAACACGTCATCGTAGACTTCATTGATGTTCTTGTTGTGCTCCTCGTTGTACATCTTCAGAATTTCAGAGAAGGTACACATGATCATCATTTTGCAAACGTTCCTGCATGAGGTTATAACCACAATATTTATGTTCGGACTCATATTTTATTTATCTGTATCTATATTTGAACTATTATAAAAGCATGAAACTCTAATAGATGTTTTGATTGAACTTTTACTATTTTGAATCTATATTTCATATTCGTTGTTTAACCTCTCTAGTTAATTAGACCACCTCATTATTTCCTCATAGGGTGATGTTAGGAATGCAATAAAAAAATTGTATCAGAAACTTATTATTGCAGCGCTTTTATGACATGACAAAACAAGAAATTCCGTTCCAAAATTTCCACGTTTTTATTTCAATCCTTCAAATACACATTAGAAATGAGAGACAATTCAAAATACATACTTTTTATTGCTCTTTGGTGTGTTTGGTATGAAGAAAAGTATTTTTCACAGAAAATCATTTCCTAAAAAATATTTCTCCTACTTATTCTAGTGTTTGATAAGGAAGCAATAGAATATAATCCGAGAACATTTGTATATTATCTAGCAAAATATTGTGGAGGCGAATAGGAATGGAGACTGAGGGTTAGGGTGGTGGAGGGTGGTTTGGTCAAGGGATGAGGGTTGGTAAGGTGGGATTGTTTTGACAAGACAATCAAAACAATAAAATTGAATCATTTCACTTATACAACTTATTTCTATATTTCCACTAGGGATGTCAGTTTTTCTCATTTTGAAGAAACTTGTTTTTCTAGAGAAAATGTTTTTCAAATAATTTGACTAGGGGTGGGATGGATTGAATTACATTTTGATGTGTCATAAACAGCAAACAGGTCAAGATCAATCTAAATATATGTGGTTGGATCAAAATGGGTTGGTAATGGGTTATAAAACGAATCAAAATCCAACTCAACTCAATTTTTACCAAGTTTTAAATATATTCTTTGTTCTTTTACAATATTTATGCCTAATAAAATTATTCTTCTTTATTAAGGCGATATATACATAATATTAAATTTTAAAAATTAAAAATATTTTGATAAAATTTATCTCGAGTCAATTTGAGTTACATATTAACCTTATTTTTAATGGTTTGAGCTAATAGATGAGAAGATCAATAACCTGTCCAAATTTAAACGGGTTGGACGAGTTGGATTTGATTTTGACACTAATAATTATAACTAACCAAACAAAGAAATATTTTTAAAAAGATTCAAAAATATTTTCCTTTATGCAAACACACCCTTAGGTTTTATATTTTATAAGACGGCTGCTTAAAATACAAATTTTATAATACAACTATCATGATATATTATTGTCAAAATGAGAGAGCAGGAGAATAACCTTTACTTTCTTCATAATGGTAATTACTTCTTCAAGAATAATTCTCTCTGGAGGAGTCTCAATTTGCTCTTTGTCTTCCTCTTCTTCATCCCACTAGCAAGAAATCCAACTACATACCAATAACCAATCAAAATGGTAGATGATTTTCACCATGAAATTTTCTTTCAAGACTTACCAATTCATTCATAATGCTCTATAAATTCATTGAAACCCTCCGTAATCTTGGGATATTTTCAAGTATATTAGCAACCTGAAATGAGTATCATGTAAGCTTTCAAATCTGTCATACTTAAACAACAATAACAACCACACCAACGGGTACATCTTCGCAACTACAAGAACGTATTCCTTACTATTGATGTTCATTATATTGTTTGTATAGCCTATGCTTTCCATAAATGTAACATCAACCAAATCATTGATAGAAGAAAAAGAAAATAAAGACTATTGTCATGTAAAACCAACCAAAGATAGATTAGATGCATGATACATGTACCTGTAACAATACATTAAGTCGTTTTGAGAAATAGAGTCTCAATGTTATAAAAGATTTATCTCGTAAATTTTGATGAGTCTTTTGAACTATTAGATAACTTTCATTATTTAGTTGAGGGGTAATTTTAGATAATTATATTAGTTGATGGGTTAAAGTGGTAACTTACTTAAAATCATTCATCACTTATACCATGTTATTAAAAATAGGTTAGGATTTATCACTTTTAGCACATAATTAGTTATATAGAGATGCATCTTTCCCCCTGCTAGGCATATAAAAATATCGTAGTTAACACACTTGGTAGGAGACAAATCTGAAACCCTTGCTTATAAGCATAGACATAGTCGCCCATATCTTGAATAATATCAATGTCAAATTTATTCTTCTTTTTTCAACTTTAATCATTCTTCGTGGACAACATTTCTCTTTGGTTTAAAGAATTGTTGATTAGGGTCAAGTTTCAGTTCGTTTCGCTATATGATGGACCTAGGCATGAGGTCTTTATTGCTAATTTTCTGGACCTTTCTTCATCTTTTCATAAATGATTTTGTCTTTATCACCTTTTACTATGCCATACTCATGGTTCTTGGTGATACGAAAAATCTTTTAGGAAAAGATGAAAAAAGCTCCAACAAATTTTTAGGAAAAGATGAAAAAAGCTCCAACAAATCAACAGTAAAGACCTTATGCCTAGGCCTATTTAACAGTGAAACGAACTGAAACTTGGCCCTAATCAACAATTCTTTAAATCAAAGAAAAAATTGGTCCACGAAGAAGGACAAAAGTTGGAAAAAAAAGGAAAAATTTGACATTGATATTTTTTAAGATGTGGGCGACTATGTCTAAGCTTATAAGCAAGGGTTTCAGATTTGTCTCCCGTCGAGTGAGTTAACTACGATATTTTCATATACCTAATAGGGGGAAGGCATATCTCTTTATTCCAAATAATTATGTAGTAAATGTGATAAATCCTATCAACCCATTTTTAATAAACATGGTGTAAGTGATGTTGGATGTTAACAAAATTACCGCTTTAACCTATCAACAAAGTTAATTATCTAAAATTATCCCTTAACTAAATAAGGGAAGTTATCGAATAGTTCAAAAGAATCATCAAAATTTACGAGATAAATCTTTATAACATACGAAGTTATATTTTTGAAAATAACTTAACGTAGTGTTACATTAGATAGAAATTTACTTATTGTTCGTCCCCCAACGGTCAAAAGAAAAGTGAGGATAAGAAAGAGTACTAATTCAACAGAAGATATGGATGTCGTTCATGCATATCCGTCTGAATCTCCCAGGTAGACTCTTCAAACGAACAATTCCTCTACTAGACCTTTACTGATGCAATCTCCTTGAAATTGGTATGTCACAAACTCAACAACAAAACTCTCTATTATATCCATCTTATCAAGAAACTCATGACAATTGACATGAAATCATAAGCATCCTCAAATTTAATATCCCTGAAAATCGAGATTTTCAACTTTAAGAACTTAGCGAAGAGATCATATTGGTAACTAATCATCAATGGCTCGATGACGCATCCATACAAGGAGCTACAATAGTTGCATGTTACTCTAGTTTTACCATTGTGAAAGAAGGTGAAGAAGATCAGATACCAATTGGTATCACCTAGATACAAATTAGTATCACCTAGATACTAATTGGATTCAAGTAATAGCATGAAAGGAATAAGAAGGGGGTTTTCCTAAGGTCTTGTAGCTTATCAAAAAAGAGTAAAGGTATCCACGTACCGTTCCTCAAGACCATACTAGACATGTCCTTGTGTGATATGATCACTAAACCTAAAACTCTGATACAAAGTTTATCACGATCCAAATGAGTCGTGAGTGACACCCACATCTAACCTCCTAAGTGACCGAATCAATGATACAAGTCCTAACCTATATTAGCAGTTCAATTTATGAAATACGATAGTAATACGAAAGATTAAATTTATGAACCAAGAGATAACCAAAATCACTAAATCTATTACATAGTGTGTTTCCAAAATCTGAAAGTCATCAGATCAAGAACATCTAATCTCAAATACAAAGTCTAAGAGTAACAACACCAAAATAGGTGAATAAAATAGTTTATGTTTGAAAATTAACGACATTATTCCATGACCAAGAGAATCAATAGGAGCTAGGAGGAAAGTTCACCCTAAAATCTGATGTACTAGTGATAAGCTATAGCTGAGGGCAAGTTGAAGTCGATGGAACACTCGCTGCACTCCACAAAAGCAAATCAAAGAAAGAAACAAGTAGGGATCAGTGTTGACATCCCGAAGGCGCAACGTCGTGGCAACTCGCAAAATAATTAAATAAAGGAATATTTAAAAAGAATATATTTTAGTTTAGAGTCGCCACCTAATTTTAAGGATAATTAGGAAACCAATTAATTATTTACAAAAATAATCTGTGAACCAAAAATTCTAGATAAGGGTTCAAGTTATTCCAAAGGGAAGGTATTAGCACCCTTCGGAATCCACAACTGTGGGTCCCGGCTGAACTCATTCTTTTTCAAATCGAGGAGGAGATACGCAATATAACACAAGTATAATAATCACAAAATATACATAAATAATGAAATAAATAATAATATAAAGAATGTCCTAATATTTATCCAACGTCAACAACATACACAATAATTAGTAAATAAAAATAAACTAAAATTGTTCCGCCTTTTCAAATGGGGGGCCTCGTAAACCGACGGAGAAGTTTCGTCATTGGCCAATTTTGACAAACAAGATGTGCATGTACTTAAAAAATTCTTAATTTTAAAATATAACAAATATCAGTCTAAACTAAAAATAATTTTAACATATAACAAATATGAACATAAACTAACTTTTTCCGTCCTTTTGAATGGGGAGGCCTCGAAATCCGACGGATAGACTTTTCGTCGGCCAATTTTAACAAGTAATATATATGTGAGTTTAAACTAAAATTTACGAATTTCAACATGTAACCAATATTAACATAAACTAACTTTTTCCGTTTTTTTGAATGGGAAGGCCTCGAGATCCGACGGATAGATTTTTTCCTCGGCCAATTTTAACAAACAATATATAAGAAACTTTACAGAACTAACAAATATAAAATAAAATGACATGCAAAAATTAATAAACAGTGATCGAAATAACTCACTAAAAGTAATAACATATCAAAAACACATATATACCCGAAAAGCAATAAAGTAATAATTTCATTAAGAGGCACAACTAAACGAATAACAATAACAATACAACAACAACAACAACAACAACAATGTTAGGTTTTGCACCCTACGGATTTGCCTAATCGTTGGAACAGGTTAACCGACGTGTTTCAATGATGCAGAAATAAACTGGAACACAGCAGTTTTACGTGGAAAACCCCCTGCTCAAGAAGGGTGAAAAACCACGACCTGTACTCTACAGGATTTAACTTCAACTTCACTACTTCAAAAGAGCCTTCAACAACAATTACAACCTCAGTTAGATCTTTAGCTAGTTAGCCCTAAGATCCAACAATTCAAACTTCAACTCAACTTCCCTAGCCTATTTGCTACACATAAACCTCCCAAGGATTATGTTCCCAGTTTATAAGTACTGAGAGATTACAGTGTTCAACTATCAAGAACGAAAGAAAAAAACTGTGCTGTAGAAAGAAACTTGTTAGGTCTAACAATTCTTCTTGTTGTAATTTCTATAGTGCCTCTGTTTTTTTCCTTTTTTTCTTCATCTGCGACTCTCTTTTTTTTCTCTGAATCTCTCTTTTTTCTGCGCCCTTATTTCTTTTTTTTTCGCCTTTTTGCTTCTGTGAATTCTTTCTGGTTTTATAGCTGCAGATAAGTCTTTCTCCAACTTCTTTTCGAATTCCTTTTCTAATCAGCGTTTCCCTTTTTTCATGCTTCTTGAAAGATATTTCCTTCTTTGGAACCTTCTTCTTCTAGGAATTCAACTTGGAATAATATTCCTTGTTATCCTCCTTATTTCATGCTTCTTGAAAAATATTTCCTTCTTTGGAACCTTCTTCTTCTAGGAATTCAACTTGGAATAATATTCCTTGTTATCCTCCTTATTTCATGCTTCTTGGAAAATATTTCCTTCTTTGGAACCTTCTTCTTCTAGGAGTTCAACTTGGAATAATATTCCTTGTTATCCTCCTTATTTCCAGCACCAATTATTCCATTTTTATTGTGTGATGCGTGTGCAGTTTTGCCACGAAAACAGTACGCTGAAAGAACCGGGTAGTCCAACCTGTTTCATTATCTTTTGTCAGCCATCAAAACTTCACTGCTCCAACAAATTCCCCCTTTTTGATGATGACAAACTTTCTGAGTGTCAGGTCTATCCATCTTTTCTGATTTATTTTCAGCTTTCCATAGTTCCCCCTGACTGTGTGCCCTCTGCTTGTCCAGTGGATAGACCAGGTAGTCTGACTTGTTCCTCTGATCCAACTTTCCATAGTTCCCCCTGACTGTGTGCCCTCTGCTTGTCCAGTATATGGGCCAGGTAACCTGACTTGTTCCTCTAATCCAGCTCATAGTCATCTTGTTCTTCTCCATGTCCAAAAGGTGGTGCAGTATTCATCTGGATCAATTCTTAGGTACTAGCCTTTAATAAGAAAACCTGCTCTGATACCACTTGTTAGGTTTTGCAACCTACGGATTTGCCTAATCGTTGGAACAGGTTAACCGACGTGTTTCAATGATGCAGAAATAAACTGGAACACAGCAGTTTTACGTGGAAAACCCCCTGCTCAAGAAGGGTGAAAAACCACGACCTGTACTCTACAGGATTTAACTTCAACTTCACTACTTCAAAAGAGCCTTCAACAACAATTACAACCTCAGTTAGATCTTTAGCTAGTTAGCCCTAAGATCCAACAATTCAAACTTCAACTCAACTTCCCTAGCCTATTTGCTACACATAAACCTCCCAAGGATTATGTTCCCAGTTTATAAGTACTGAGAGATTACAGTGTTCAACTATCAAGAACGAAAGAAAAAAACTGTGCTGTAGAAAGAAACTTGTTAGGTCTAACAATTCTTCTTGTTGTAATTTCTATAGTGCCTCTGTTTTTTTCCTTTTTTTCTTCATCTGCGACTCTCTTTTTTTTTCTCTGAATCTCTCTTTTTTCTGCGCCCTTCTTTATTTTTTTTTCGCCTTTTTGCTTCTGTGAATTCTTTCTGGTTTTATAGCTGCAGATAAGTCTTTCTCCAACTTCTTTTCGAATTCCTTTTCTAATCAGCGTTTCCCTTTTTTCATGCTTCTTGAAAGATATTTCCTTCTTTGGAACCTTCTTCTTCTAGGAATTCAACTTGGAATAATATTCCTTGTTATCCTCCTTATTTCATGCTTCTTGAAAAATATTTCCTTCTTTGGAACCTTCTTCTTCTAGGAGTTCAACTTGGAATAATATTCCTTGTTATCCTCCTTATTTCCAGCACCAATTATTCCATTTTTATTGTGTGATGCATGTGCAGTTTTGCCACGAAAACAGTACGCTGAAAGAACCGGGTAGTCCAACCTGTTTCATTATCTTTTGTCAGCCATCAAAACTTCACTGCTCCAACAAACAACAACAACAACAACAACAACAACAACAACAACAACAACAACAACAACAACAACAACAACAACAATAACAATAATAATAATAATAATAATAATAATAATAATAATAATAATAATAATAATAATAATAATAATAATATAACAATAATAATAATAATAATAATAATAATAATAATAATAATAATAACAATAATAATAATAATAATAATAATAAACACAAGCACTTAGCAGAAGAGTGAAGGTGAAGGAGATACCTACCAAAAGAGACGACCAGATCCGAAAAAAAAATGAGAATATTCTATGAGTTTTGAGAAATGGGTTCGGTGCTCCTCGTGCGAGCTTCGAGCTTATTGATATTATTCGCTGGTGGAGCATCGCGGCGGTGTGATGGCGTTTTTGGTGTTGTTTGGCGTCAGAAGAAATGGGGTTTTGGTGGTAGAATTTGGTGGTTTGTGGGTGTTTTGGAGGTGATTTTGGTGCCGGTTCGTGGCTGCTTGTGGCTGGTCGGAGATGGAGGTTTGGTTACTGATTTGTGGTTGTTTTGAGGGTGTTAATGGTGGTTTTCAGGCGAGGTTTTGGGTCCGTTTGAGGGCTGTTTCACGACGGGTTTCAGGTGGGTTTTTAGGCACTGTTTAGGGGCCGTTTGGTGCTGTTGTTGCGGCTGTGTTTGAGGATTTTCGGAGGGGTTTTGGGGGCTGATTTCGAGGCGGAAATGGGTGGTGTTTCAGGTGAGTTTTGGTTGTTTGTTGGCTGCTGAGTTGCTGATTTTGTGGGAGAATGTTGGATTTAAGTGGAGAAAAAAAGGGTGAAGGAGAGGGCTGTTGTTGTAGAGGTTGCAAGAATGAAGAAAATGGAGGAAAGGAAAGGGAGTGAGGGTGGCGGCTGTTGTTGAGAAAGGGAGAAAAATATTTTTAGGTTTTTGTTATGGTTATGGTTTTGGGTTGATGGAGCCAAAGGGTGAGGAAGATATGGGCCCAAATCGTGAGCCAATTAAATATGTATAATTATATTCGAACAAGAAAAAATAATTTATTACGCTTCATTAAAAATATAAAAATGAATAAAACAAATATAATCGACAGTAGATGAATAAATAAAATACACAAAAACATGTAATTTAACACAAAATAATGAATTTAAGAAGAACTAAAAAATAACAATATAAAAGTATGAATTTTAAAACTTGGGCCAAAATTGGGTGTCAACAATCAGTATAAGACAACAGTACTTATCATTGGTTGACTCAAAATAAAAACCAATATACACAAAGTGATAACAAAAAAACAATTATAGAACTTAACAGTGGCAAGCAATAAACAACAAGCGCATAGTTAGTCAACAATATCAAGAACAAATATGAAGGCTCAGGCCTCCATACCATGCTTCTTTTGGAAAATGTGTTCTTTGAGATTGGGCATATTAAATCATTTTAATATTCTTAAATACAAGTAGTGGTTAAGTTACATTCGCATTCACTCTAGATCAATCCTTAGTTTGGGAAAAAGCAAAAGCTTCAGATAATCATGTACATAAAAATCACCAAAGCCTTGTGGGCGAATTTCCCATCTCCAAGAAAAACGCTCTGATCTCCTATCAAAAAAATTCCCAATTTGATGTAGAGCTTACAATTTTTTCGGAGGAAGAACCAAATAGCCTCATAAGTAGATATTTATCATGTACATCGTCTCCAACTCGCTTCATGCTGCAAAAACGTAACAACAACAACAACAAGAAGATTTACAATCAAAAAAGAAAAAAAGGTATGCTTCTTCTCTTAAAGATTTTACCTTTTGAAGAACAAAAATCAAAAGTATCAATAGATCTATCAATAACAACAAAAAAAAGTCAAATCAATGATTTAGATTTTAAAAATTATATTTCAATTGATTTTTCTCTACCTTTTTCCTTTTCCTTTAGAATAACTACAACACACAGACAAGAGGTGAAGTCAAAAAAATGAACTGAGAAAAAAATATGGTTGTTGCATACCTTATGTAATGCATTCAATATATCACTATGCACCTATATATATTGTCTTGAACATTTGATTGATGTGCAAAATAGTAGAATTTTTAAATGGGCTCAAAATTAGGATTAGGTGTGAATATGTTGATTTTCATGAATTAGCCCAATTTTAATTTTAAATTTTGAAATTATACTTGTAATTTTCATAATAAGAAATTAAATTATTTTAGATCATACTTTATTTCTCTAGATTGCATTTTCTTTCAATTGAAAAATTTATTAATATTCCAAAAGAGAACAATTGATTTTTTTAGTATTTTTGGAAAACATATAAATTTGTGGTCGAGGTATTTATCTCGAAATGAAAAAAATATATATATGATCAAATATCTTTTCACTAATATTACATATTGGTAAAAATTTTACGTGACTCACAACAAAATATTTAAATTTCAAAATTAAGCCCCTCATTGTAAAATTATTGCATAAAAGTATGTTTTTCATCTTTGAAACAATATTACATTTAAGAAATCAAACATTAGTGGAAGATTTTTTCCATCAATGATTGATTGTTCATCTTTAAAAAAAAGTAAAACAAAAAACTTTTCATTTATTTGCAATATTAAAGGTAATGAAATTATATCAACAAGAAAATTAAACAATGTTAGATGTTTGGATTTTGAAATCGTATGTATTACTCAATATTTGTGATCGAAAAATCAGATTATGCTACATTACTTTAGATTACATTAGGGGTGTGTTTGGTACAAAGGAAAACATATTCCGGAAAATATTTTCAATTTTCTACTATTCAGTTGGCTTAAAAGTTTAGGAAAATATTTTCCAAATCAACCTATTTTCCTCAAATTTAAGAAAAATGACTTCCTTCCAAAAGCTAAATAAAACATCTTCCAAAACTCTCATTCAACCTATATTACAATTTTGTTTCTTGACCCACCTCTACCATGATTTTTGTTGATGAATTTAGAAACTAAGAAGGATAAGAGGAAGAAAGCTCTTTATGACTGATCGAAGATTAGACGGGAAGGCCTGACTCCCCCCTTTTTCTAGGAGATGAGGGAGAAGTTGAGTAGTTTGGGGGCTTGGAGTAGCAGTAGTGATGTGAGAAAAATGTGGGACATGACTGTCGGTTACATTAGAAAAGTAGCTATCGAGGTACTAGGGGTATCGAGAGAGACTTTTGGTGGACGTCAAGGTGATTGGTGGTGGAATTGATAAATTCAAGGTAAAGTGAAAGCTAAGAAGATTGCCTATACAAAGTGGTTGTAGTGTATCAATGAGGATGAAAAATATAGGCTTAAGGATATCTATAAGATTGCGAAGACAAAAGCGAAGTCGACGATCACGAGTGCTAAGATAACAACATTTGAATAATTGTATGTCGAGCTTGGGGAAAAAGGCGAGGACAAGAGATTATATAGGCTAACGAAAGAGAGAAAAAGTTTGCAATTTGGACCAAGTGAAGTGCATCAAGGATAGGTATGGTGAGGTGTTGGTAGACGAGACGTCCATTAAGCAAAGGTGGCAAGCTTACTTCCACAAACTCTTAAAATGAAATAGGGACTGAGGTATTGAGCTGGGTGATTTGGCGCACTCTGGTCGTCATTGAAATTTTGTTTGTTGCAGGCATTTCAAGGTTGTATGGAGTAGTTGACTAAGTGATTTAATGCTATTTTGAAGTTTGCTAAGATGCCCGATAAATGAAGTACGATGGTTCCACTATACTAGAACAAGGGTGATATAAAAAATTATAACAATTACAAAGTATCAATTTGCTAAGCCACACTATGAAGGTCTTGGGGGAGAGTGGTGGAGATGAAGGTGAGGAGAGGAGTGTCTATTACAAATAATCAGTTTGGATTCATGATAGGGCGATCGACTAGTGAAGTAATCATCTTGTTCGGGGAGTCATCGCACCGGGCTTACCTAGTACAAGTTATCTCTCCTATGTGGTTTTCAAGCTATTGCATAGGAGCGACGGTTTACCCTGTGTGCACCTAAAGTGTAACGGTGTCGGATTCTCCTTGTCATAAAAAAGAGATATCTTCATATGGTATTCATTGATATTGAGAAAGCCTATGACAAAGTTTTGAGGGATCTCCTTAAAGGTTTCTGGAGGCGAAAGGTGTTCCAATGGTGTATATTAGGACAATAAAGGACATATATGACGGAGCCAAAACTCGGATAAAAACAGTGGGAGGAGACACAGTAATTTTCTGTTGAGATAGGACTTCATCAAGGATCTGTGCCGAGGCCTTTTTATTTTGTCTTAGTGATAGATGAACTGACATGGTCTATTTTGAAGGAGATACCTTGGTGAATGTTATTTGCAGATGACATAATGCTGATTGATGATACTTGAGATAAAGTAAATGATAGGTTAGAGGTTTAGAGACATACTTTGGAGTCTATCGGGTTCAAATTAATTAGGATCAAAATAAAATACTTGAAGTACAAATTCAGTATTGCTAGGGATGAAGTGGATATCGATGTGAGGTTTGGCACTCAACTTATTCCCAAGAAAGAGTTTAAATATGTTAGGTTCATCATCTAGAGTTGTGGTGATATCAATGATGATGTAACACATCGCATTGGGGCAACATAGATTAAATGGAGGCTTGCCTCTGGAGTATTGTGTGATAAAAAGATACCACCTAAACTTAAAGATATGTTTTATAAAATTGTTGTTAGATTGTCTTTGCTATATGGGGTGGAGTGTCGGCCAGTCAAAAACTCGCATGATCAAAAGTATTGATGAGCTTCATATCACCGAGGACATAACCTTAGAAAGGAATGAATGTCACACATTAGGGTAGAAAGTTAATAGGCTAGTAGGGATAGAATGTTGTCTTGTCTTGTGATGTAGTAGGTTAGTAGGATTAATCGCATCTTTATATATTGTGTTTTACTGTTCATCATTAATTTTACTACTTTTATTTTCTTTATAAAATTTTCATATCTATTATCTTATGCTTATGAGGCCTGATTTTTTAGACGATGGTTTTCCAAAAACAATTTCTCTATCTCTATGAGGTAGTGGTAAGATCTGCTACATTTTACCCTCCCCAGACTCTATTTGTGGGATTCCACCGGGTATGTTGTTTTTGTTATTGACCCACCTCTACCATGACCCCCCCCCCCCACCCAAAAAAAAAAGAAATAATTAAAATTTAATTATATTAAAAAAATTAAAAGTTTATTTTTTCAAAAATATTTTCATGTTGAAAATTTTAGTTTTTGCCTCATCCCTGCGGCGACCCATCTGTTCCCTCTCCCCCCAAACAAAAATTAAAAAGTTTTTTTTTATCTTTGAAAATATTTCAACATTTAAAACATTTATTTTTTACTTGACCCCGTACACCACAGTCCCTTCACCAGCCTCCCCCCTCTACCCCAACAAGAAAAATAAAAAATTTATTTTAAATTTGAAAGTTTTATTTTTTTTACCCCACACCTTACCCCGGCCCCCTACTAGCCCCCCGGCCCTCCATAAAAAATTTAAAAATTTATTTTGGAAAAATGTTTCAAATTTTAGAAATTTTATTTTCTTACACAACCCCGACTCCTCTACCAGAACCCACCCCCACCACCACCCTAAAAAAATTTAAAATTTATTTTTAAAAATATTTCAAATTTAGAATTTTTTTTTTACCCAATGCCTACTCCCGATCCCCTCTCCAACCCCCTAACCCCCTGCCCCACCCCCAAAAAAATTAAATTATTTGAAAGTTCGATCTGGAGTCAGGTGTTATTGGATCTAAGTTCGAAAATCCAGGTCGAGTCTAAATTTGAAGTAAATCTTAGGCCGGAAGTTGAGTTGGGTCTCGTATTAGGTTCGAGGTCAGGTTTCGAATATATTATTGGGGTTGATTTTCATGTTAGGAACTAATTTTCTAAAAAAACAATTCTACTCTCTAGAGAAAAATAAAAGATATTTTCTAAAATATATTTTCATTCACTATCCAAATAATAGAAAATAGTTTTTGAAAAATATTATTTAGCCACCAACCAAACATGTGAAAATAAGTTAAAACCCAACTTTTCTTGGAATTTATTTTCCTTCACACCAATCACACTCTAGGTGACAATTATGTGTAACAATCCATGTCATTGTTACTAGAAACATTGCAGCGAAAACTCAAAAAAAAAGTTTTAAAATGTTTTGGCTCCTATTCGAATCCCGCCTTCACTCATTTTGCGAGTCAAAGGATATCCTTTCAATAGGTTCACCATAGAGAACTTCCCTTCGCCATATAGTGGACTCACTACAGTGAGACCGCTTTGTAGCAAAACTCTATGAAGTTCTACTAGTTAAAATTATTCGGAGTATTAATTCTTAATAAGTGAGATCCACTTCTCTAAAAACATTCTTAGGGCATACTTTGGGAGAAAATGGCTCAAGAGAGATGGAAGATGTTATTTTTCACGGGAATCAATCCCCGATTTCCCCTCCAATTTTATGTCAAAGAATTGGACCCAATATGAAATTGGAATGACATGAAAATGTCACAATCTAACCGCCCGCCATGTGGGAACCTACTCTAACATTTGAGCAGGAGAATCCTTAATTCTCAAATAATTAAATCATGCAAAAAATTAAAAGATCATAAGATTATACTAAAAAGATCATGTAATTACCAAGTACTGAGTTCAAAGTTCAAATGTGGATACTAGAAAATATCCAACACTCCACAGAATGTAGTCTAGACAATTACAAGAGCTTCTAAAAATAAATTCTATGAAATAAAATAATGACATGGCTTCCACTATAAGGAAGGAAGAATAGAAGTTATTAGAGATCGTCTTCATCTTTACCTATTGAATATCACTGACCCCTGATTAGGAAAGAAGTACTAGTACAATAATATGTACTAGTAGGCATCATCTATCAACCTGACACCCACCACATAATATAAAGAAATTAATTGGAGGAAGACAAGCTATAACATAGACTGCTAGCCAACCTGTATACCAATACTCTTACCATCTTTCTTATTTGAATCACCATCAGTATATAATATGACATCAACCTTCTATTTGTCACACTACCGACTTTAATACAGATCAAGGCCTAGGCCTTCTATCACTCATAGAGGAGTTTTTGAAATTCACATCATCCCCCCCAGAGTCTGTTTAATCAACTTTGTATGCCCACACATGTTCTCACTACAACAACCAGGTCCTTGACCACATACTACACCAAATCAAAGCTCACTAAGCACCCTGGACCGAACTCCCTTCACAAGGTACAATCAAGTAACTTGATCACCATATCAATTACTATGCTTCTTACTCTCCCACCAGCTCACCTAAGATATGGGCCATATTTGAAACTATAATATAGTAGCACAGGTATAACACCAAAATATGAAAATTAGTAACACTTAGACTTCTGGTCCTTTCTTGCCAATTATTACGCAGGACAACCATGATCAATTATAATTATGTCAGTTTCTTTGTTATGGCATTGTAAGGATACAGACGTAGTATGACCTCATTGGAGCTTAGAAATTTCAGTTTCAGAAAGTTTTAGACCAAGGTGATGCCCCATGGGAGCCCTCACGGTCGGTATGAGGTCACACGACCCATGTAGAGCCTCCATGGAGTGGCCCTTGGCATATGGAGGGGTGTTGGCCCTTAAACGTGGAGTTTTAAGCTAAGACACACCACACATGGACCCCTTATGGTCCATGTGACACTTCAAGGACTGTGTGGTGGGCCGTGTGGTGGCCCTAGCTTGAAATTGCACAATTTTAGGACCAAGTGTGGTGACACGGCCAAGTACACGATCCGTATGGAAGGGTACAGTCCGTCTACCCCTCTTATGGGCCGGAGTGAAATATTTTCTAAGTATTGGATCACCATCTCGAAACTTTATCATGAAGAATTTTCTAAGAGAAGTGTTGCGGAGGAGTACACGGTCCATATAGCTTGGTATGGACCACGAGACCAACCGTTTGGATGCTTCGTCGAATTTTTCTAAGTATGGAATCTTCAAGCTCAAGATAAGTTCACTTTCAAGCCCTCAGTTCAAGCATGTTTATGTTGTTTAGGGTCATCATGGGTCTCCTACATTAAGCCAAGTTCAAAGGAATTCTATTGGCTAAGTTTTCACAAGAACCAACAGAAGGATCAACTTTAAATGCTCATATCTCTTAGCACAAATGGAACTAGGGCCCACTACCTATCAAATTGAAGCTCTTTGAATTAGTTTTCCAATGCATCTAATTTCATCTCATTCCAAGTTCGGGTCGAGAATTTATGCCTATTTTCGTAAAGTCCATGTGTGCAGTGTTTTCTGAAATTTGCCTAAGTGAGGTCTCACGGGAGAGTTTCACGGTCAATGAAACCTTAAATACACCGTCTCACGGACCCCTGGCAAGAAATATAATTTTTGCTTCATTAATGTGTTTTTTGTAATTATGGCTTCTCTTAAGGGTCTTTTATGACTTCCTATTCTATCTTAAGACCTCCAAATGACCTAAATTCTATTCCTCTCATTCAAATGCATTCCTACACTTAGAATTATATTCAAACTCTCTCTTACCTACTCCCGAAGGTGAACATTGAAGGATTATCTTGAAGCTTAAGGAAAAGGGTCTCTTCTTCATCAAATTACTTTAAACTTCTTCTTGAATCCTCTCTATTAGCTAAGGTATGTGAGTTTGATTCTTGTTCCTTTCAATCAAGAAGACCCAAACCTTTATTAACTAATTTCACAAATTTTTGCTTACTTTAAAAATGGGTTTTCAATATTATAATTTATTAAATTTAATTGATGTATGGGCTATGTTTATTTATTGACTTTAAAGTGAATTAAGCCCTAATATGATGAAATGCATTGAAGTTATGAAAGTGCATGTCCCCTTTAAAGCTTGATTTGTGCATGAGTAAAGTATATTATGATTTAAATAGGAATTTTACTTATAATTTTACTCTAATTACATAATGTATTGTTGATTTAAGTTTGAATTTCTATTACCCATGCTAATCTCATCTCACATCTCATTCATGGCATATTCATGCATGACTGTTATTTTTATGAAGCTTATGAAGTGGGTCAAGATCCAATTATGTTTATGTATATGATTATAACAAGATTATGGTTATGACCAGAATGTAATCACATATATGTCTATGATGAAGGCTCATTGAGAAATTATGGGTGTTTACACCACTATGTTTACAGGAGTATCGATTGAGGTTTGAGGCAAGGTGGACTATCCCCAAGGGTCCATACTCATCTCTCAAGAAGATGCTCCAAAGGAGCTATTCTGATGCATGAAAGGTATTCATGAAGAATGTTTTTTGCTTTTTAGCCTATTATGCATGATTATGAAGAATGCAATTTGGCCTATAAGCCTAAGAATGCATGTAAACGATTTGAAAGACTTATGCCTCTTTGACAAGCTTGTATAAATATATATATATATTCTAGTGGGATGATGACCTAGCACCGATGAGATTGGAGGCAGGGTGCGCTATCCCCAAGGGTCCATACTCATTTCCCTTGAACTATGTGCCTAAACTAGGTATATGTTTACGCCCCGAGGGAAAAAGAAAAGAAAAGAAAGAAGAATGTTAAGGATCTACCTTTGGCAAGTAGGTCACCTCTTTATCTGTTATGGGGGAGACAACGGGGTTCCAAGATATAGCTCACATGATATCATGCTAGTTACAGTCCTATCCTCAATATATATGTGAAGTGTTTTCGCATTCATGCATCATGTACCACATGACATATCGATATATTATTCTCTTACTATATGATTCTTTCTATATATGTGTCTTTATCATCTAACATTGAATGCAGGTTTAATGAGTTCATGTGAATTGTATGCCCGTATGCTTAGTACATTCAAATGTAGTAATGCATATATTTTTGCCTATATGATCAAACCATGTAGGGATCATCGTCTACCTTCATCCACCATACGGCGGCTAGATTGGATCTTGAGATAATTTTTATGGTGAGTGCTATATTTCAAGGACAAACCACCATTCCTCTACCTATGATATTTTGTTTATATTATTTACTTTGAGGGTGAGCCCAGGACATGTCTTTGCTCCCATCCTATCTTATGATTAGAGGCATTGTTGGACATTTTGTAGACTCTTTTACGTTTATGTTCTAAGTGTTGTATTTAGAGATTATGATTATGGATATGGTTATTTAATTGTTATGGTCATTATGGATTGATTATGAGCTTTTGTTATGGATTCATGTTAGGACGTGGAAGATCATAAGTCCCGAATCACCCCCATAGAGTAAGTCCTACTTACCCTCCCCTTAGACTCTATGTGCTATATGTTATGTGAATCCATGTTAATCCTTTATCCTTATGACATCCCTATAGCCTGAGTCCTACTTTCCCATCCCTTGGAACTATGTGTTTACTAATTAATGTATGCTTCCAAACTGATGATACGTAGATAGATGCTATAAGGCTTGTTTGGGGACTTTTGGGTTTCCATTCGCTATGTCACTCTTAGACCCTAGGTCTGGGTCATGATAGAGATGGTATCCGAGTGCTAGGTTTATAAATGGTCCTCGGAGTCCAAAATGCCGCGTCAAATAGAGTCTTATTCATGGTGTGAAGCATGCCACATCTATGGGTAAGAGGCTACAAGGCGTTTTTAGGAAATGTTTCACTTTTTCATGAATCATATCGTGCCATGAACAGTGTCTTAAGGTTTCCTATTAGCAACTCTCCCTACCGAATAGGGAGAGTTACTTTGGGCTCGTAATGCAATCCAGGCAAGGAAAATGTTGTAGTTTGTCTTATAGATGAGGTCAAAAGGGAGTTGGTAAAGGATGTGCATTGTTTGACAAGCTTGTTCCTCCGGATATTCGATGTTTTCTTGGGTTAGCTAGTTATGATAGAAGGTTTGTTGAAGGTTTCTCATCTATTGCATCTCCATTGACCAAGTTGATTCAAAATAAGGCCAAGTTTGTATGGTCGGATGAGTGTGAGAAAAGTTTTCAGACTTTGGAAGGTTGGCTTACATCGGCTCCTATTTTGACTTTGCCGGATGGCTTAGATGGGTCGGTGGTGTATTGTGATATTTCTCAAATGCAACATGCTAAGGTGATAGCCTATGCATCAAGGTAACTGAAGGTGCATGAGCGTAATTACCCGACTCATGGTTCTGAGTTAGCGGTGGTGGTATTCGCTTTGAAGATTTGGAGACACTATTTATTATGGGATGCATGTTGATGTTTTCACTGATCACAAGAGTTTTGCAATATGTGTTCACGCAGAGAGATCTCAACTTGAGGCAAAAGAGATGGTTGGAACTCCTTAAGGACTATGACATGAGTGTACAATATCATCCCGACAAGGCGAATGTTGTAGCTGATGCTCATAGTAGGCTATCTATGGGAGGTGTGGCTCATGTTGAGGAGGAGAAGAAGGAATTGACAAAGGATGTTCATCGTTTGGCTAGATTGGGTATTAGGTTGGCCAACTCTAATGATTGTGGAATTCATGTTCAAAATGGGGCTGAATCTTCAGTGGTTGTTGATGTAAAGGCTAAGGAAGATCTAGATCCATCATTGGTTGAATTAAAGAAATTGGTTGCCTAAAAGAAAGTAGAGGTGTCCTCTTAAGGGGGAGATGATGTGCTTCGGTATCAAGACCGGTTATGTGTTTCGAATATGGATGACCTTAGGAGGGTAATCATGAGTGAAGCCCATAACTCTCATTATTCTATTCATCCGGGATCTGCCAAGATGTATTGGGATATGAGGGAGGTGTTTTTGTGGCATGGTATGAAGAAGAGTATATCCAATCCTGTATTTGTATGCCCTAATTATCAACAAGTGAAGGTAGAACACCAAAAGCCTAGTAGTTTGACTAAAGATATTGAAACTCCTACTTGGAAATGGGAAAATGTGAACATGGATTTTGTGGTTGGTTCACCTTGGACCCAAAGGCAATTTGACTCAATTTGGGTTATTGTTGACTGGATGACTAAGTCGGCTCATTTCCTACCGATCAAGACTACCTTTAGTGCCGAAGGTTATGCAAGGATGTATATCAAATAGTTGGTGAGGTTGTATGTTGTACCTAGGTCTATCATATCGAATCGTGGCACCCAATTTACTTCTCATTTTTGGAGGTTGTTTGAAAGAGGACTTGGTACTAAGGTGAAGTTGATTAGGGAGAGATTGAAGATGGAGAGATTGAAGATGGCTCAAAGTCACCAAAAGTCCTATTCGGATGATAGGAAGAAGGATCTTGAGTTTCATGTTGGTGCTTGGGTGTATGTGAAAGTCTCACCTATGAAGGGCATAATACATTTTGGAAAGAAGGGAAAGTTAAGTCCCCAATATGTAGGTCCTTGTGAGATTGTTGAAGCAGATTAGGAATGTAGCTTATAGGTTGGATTTGCCTTCGAAATTGAGCCCTAATCACTCGATTTAAATGGTAAGATGAATAAAAATTCTCAATTGGTTATCCATGTGTCTATGTTGAGGAAATTGGCTGGTGATGCTTGTACATTTGTGCCGTTAGAAGATATTGAGGTTGGGGGAAGAACTTGTCTTATGATAAAGTTCTAGTTGAGGTTTTTGATAGACAAGTGAAGCCTCTTTGTAACGAGGATGTGGCTTCGGTTAAGGCACATTGGAGAAGTCAACATGTGGAGAGTTATACATGGGAGGCAGAATATCCCCAATTTTTCCAATCCACTCAAGCCTATGGTATTAGGTTCTTCTTATTCCCAATGGTCCTAATTCTTCTGCTCTTGAGTTTCATGACATGACATGCATACATTTGCATGACAATGATTTTTATGATGTTTTGAATTATTTAAATACGTTTTGATATGAGTTTTAGAGACTTTATGATTTTCAAATGATGAACTATGCATTGTACCTTGTGTTTGGATGTTTTATGTTCTAAGTCAAGCCTTTCAAGCTTTATTCTTGCATATTTGGGGATGAATGTTCCCAAGGGGAGGATGATGTAAGGACCCAAGCATTGTACGACCTCATTGGAGCTTGGAAATTTTGGTTTCAGAAACATTTGGACCAAGGTGACGCCCCATGGGAGCCCTCACGGTCCGTATGAGGTTACACGACTCGTATGAAGCCTCCATGGAGTGACCCTTGGCCTATAGAGGGTGTTGGCCCTAAAAAGCAGAGCTTTAAGGTAAGGCAAACCACACATGGACCCCTCACAGTCCGTGTGACACTTCACGGACTGTGTGGTGGCCCTAGCTTGAAATCCCATAATATTTGGACCAAGTGTGGTGACACGGCCAAGTAACAGTCCATATGGAGGGTTACAGTCCATATACCCCTCCATATGGGATCGTAAGTGAAATATTTTCTAAGTATTGGATCACCATCTCGAAACTTGGTCCTGCAGAATTTTCTAAGTGAAGTGGCACGGAGGAGTACACGATCCATATAGCTTGGTACGGACTCTGAGACCAACTTTTTGGATGCTTTGTCGAATTTTTCTAAGTACCGAAACTTCAAGCTCAAGCTAAGTTCATTCTCAAAACCTCAATTCAAGCTTATTTATGTTGTTTAGGGCCATCATAGGTTTCCTACATCAAGCCAAGTTCAAAGGAATTCCATTGGCTAAGCTTTTCACAAGATTCGATAGAAGTATCAACTTTAAATGTACATATCTCTTATCACAAAAAGAATTGTCTGACTCACGACCTATCAAATTGAAGCTCTTTGAATTAGCTTTCCAACTCATCCAATTTCACCTCATTCTAAGTTCGGATCAAGAAGTTATTCCCATTTTTGTAAAACCCATCTGTGTAGTATTTTCTGAAATTTGCCTAAGTAAGGTCTCACGGGAGAGTTTCACAGTCCGTGAAAGCTTCTACGCACCGTGAGACCTCCTCACGGACCCCTGGCAAGAAATATAATTTTTTCTTCATTAATGATTTTTTAAAAATTGTGGCTTCTCTTAAACTCAATTCCTCTCATTCAAATTCATTACTACACTTAGAATTATATTCAAACTCTCTATTAAGAACTCCCTAGGGTGAACATTGAAAGATTTGTCTTGAAGCTTAAGGAAAGGGGTCTCTTCTTCATCAAATTTCTTCCAATTTCTTCTTGAATCTTCTCCATTAGCTAAGGTATGTAGGTTTGATTCTTGGTCCCTTTCAACCAAGAAGATCCAAACCCTTTTCAAGTAATTTTCATGAATTTTAGCTTACTTTAAAAATGGATTTTCAATATTATAATTTATTAAATTCAATTGATGTATGGGCTATGTTTATTTATTGATTTTAAAGTGAATTAAGCCCTAATATGATGAAATGCATTAAAGTTATGAAGTTATAAAGTGCATGTCCCCTTTAAAGCTTGATTTGTGCATGTGTAAACTATATTTATGATTTAAATGTAAATTTTACTTATGTTTTTACTTGAATTTCATAATGTATTTTTTATTTAAGTTTGAATCTCTATTACTCATGCTAATCTCATCTCATTCTTGGCATATACATACATGACTATGGTTTTTATGACGCTTATGAAGTGGGTCAAGACCTAATTATATTTATGTATATGATTATGAAAAGATTATGATTATGATAAGAATGTGATCACATATATGTCTATGATGAAGGCTCATTGAGCAATTATGGGTGTTTATACTACTATGTTTAGGGGAGCATCGATTGAGGTTTGAGGTAGGGCAGGCTATCCCCAAGGGTCCATACTCATCTCTCAAGAAGATGCTCCAAAGGAGCTATTCTTAAGCATGAAAGGTATTCATAAAGAATGTTTTGGTTTTTAGCATATTATGCATGATTATGAAGAATGCGATTTGGCCTTTAAGTCTTAGAATGTATGTAAACGATTTGAAAGTCTTGTGCCTCTTTTACAAGCATGTATAAGTATATTTGTATTCTAATGGGATGATGACTTAGCACAGATGGGATTTGAGGCAAGGTGAGCTATCCCCAAGGGTCCATACTCCTTTCCCTTGAACTATGTGCCTAACATAGGTATATGTTTATTCCCCAAGGGAGAAATAAGAAAAAAGAAAGAAGAATTTAATGATCTACCTTTGGCAAGTAAGTCATCGCATTATCTTTTGTGGGAGAGATGATAGAGTTCCAAGTTATAGCTCACTTGGTCTCATGTCAGTTATGGTCCCATCCTCAATATATGTATATGAAGTATTTTCACATTCATACATCATGTACCTCATGGCACTCTTGTTATATGATTCTTTCTATATATGTGTCATTGTCATCTAACATTGAATGCAGGTTTAATGAGTTCATGTGCATTGCATGCCTGCATACTTAGTACATTCAAATATACTAACGCATACTTTTTGCCTACATGATCTAACCATATAGGGACCGGAGACTACCTTCATCCACCGTACGACCACTAGATTGGATCTTGAGATAATTGTTATGGTGAGTCCTATCTTTCAAGGACAAACCACCATTCCTCTACCTATGATGTTTTGTCTATATTATTTACTTTGATGGTGAGCCCGGGACATGTCTTGACGCCCGTCCTATCTTATGATTAGAGGCATTGTTGGAAATCTTTTAGACTCCTTTACTTTTATGTGCTAAGTGTTGTATTCGGAGATTACGATTATAGATATGGTTATTTAATGGTTATGGTCATTGTGGATTGATTATGAGCTTATGTTATGGGTTCATGTTATGATGTGAAAGATCCTAAGTCCCGAATTGCCCCCATAGTGTGAGTCTTACTTACCCGCCTCTTAGTCTTTATGTGCTATGTGTTATGTGAGTCCATGTTAATCCCTTATCCCTATGGCATCCCCATAGCGTGAGTCCTACTTTCTCGTCCCTTAGAACATGTGTTTACAAATTCATGTATGCTTCCAAACCGATGACGTGTGGATAGATGCTTGTTTGGGGACTTTCGGGTTCCCATTCGCCATGTCACTCTTAGACCCTAGGTCCGGGTCGTGGCATGCATGTATAATCATATTCATTTCATAGATAACAGCCAACAATGGTTCTCTCATATAACCTACACCCAAGCTGTTAGTATGCTGGCGTGACATCTATCCTAATAGTTAGTATGTCAGTGTGACACTCGTTCCAATATGTACTGGCATAGTACTCGATCCAATATGTACTAGCATTGTATACCTGATCTAATATGTATGTGTGTGGTATCCGATCCAACATATATCAATGTGGTACCCAATCTAACATGTATCAAAGTTGTACCCAATCCAATAGTTAGTGTATTGACGTGGTATTTAATCCAACATGAAGTCATATATCACAATCACAACAACAATAAATTGTCACACACACACACATTTGAAATAGCCAAGTAATACATCTATTGCATGTAATTTGATCACAAAATTTCATTTCACTTCATCTTCTTTCCTTTTTCCTAATCATGTATTGTACATGCAGTACTAGTGAAGTAATTAACAAGTATATATAACACAAACGAGAAAACACAACCATCACCCATATATATATATATAATTTCTGGGAATGTGCTTCGCACGTTTGTTCTTTTTTATTATCATAAGTTTTTTCTATATTTAAAAAATGAGTTATAAAATGAAAAATGCAAAAAGGAAAAAACCTAATATATTGATAATATATCTAAAAAATTGTATGTTCACAAATGTAATAGGTCAAAAGATAACATGCAAACAAATGAATTGAAAAGGCATTGTAAATTTAAGCCAAACTCAATTAAGATAAAAAAAATGAATTCTCGCAAAAATAACTTTCAAAAGTAGAAGGACAAATTTTGATCGAAAAAATTAAGATACCGGAAGAATCATTTTTCATTCAGACCAAATATACCTCTTGCTGAACTGTGAAGATGTGGGAGCACATAAAGACATATAGGGAAAGAGATCTGAGATAAGTTTTAACCCTTGTTTGCATTTATGGCTCTTTCTTGATTGACATTTGTCAAAAGAAAAAAAGAAGGAAAAACATCAAATAGTATTAATTCTCAATTGCAACTCTTCACAATCTACATTTATGTTATAAATGCGGATAATACAAAAGTAACTAATAAAGATGAAAGAAAGAAGATTTAATGTGGTAATTTAGTGTATTTTTTTTTATAATATACACTTGTGAGTGATATAACTACATGAATTAACTAAGGGAATTTATAGTTAATTGTTGTTACACAATGCCTTCCTACATCCTCACCAAACGTTTATTTTCCACAGTGAAGGACCCTTTTTGCAAGTGAAAGAGAGTGAATATAATTATGGCAGTAAACGTTTAGGAAGCATCAACATTTTGTGCCATTTGAATGGATATGATTCATACTTTGTTGCCTTTATTAAACTTTTGCGTTTTGCTTATTTTTCTTAGAAAGTATTAATTTTATTGGATTAGTATTTATTTAAATGTGTAATTACTCTTTAGTAAATAAAATATTATAATTACCAACTAAAAGGGATAATGGTACTTATTAGTATTTATCATGAACTGTCATCGTATATTGACATAAATTTAACAATTTAATTTTTAGAGGTTATTTAATTTTTTTTTAATGGTATTATTGCAGTAACTTAATTTTGTAGGAATATTTTAGTATTTCAACTTTCAACTTTTTTTTGTTCTCACTTTTAGTTATATATGATATGATGATATATATGAGAGTTTTTAGACTGACCCTCATCTATTTTACAACTCAAGAGGAAGAGAATAAAAAAAAATCACGTTTTAGAGTTTTTATCCCCCGACAACCCCACTATAGCTGCGCCATCATGATGGAGATAATCCTGTAGGCAGGATGCCATCAGTCGGACTAAACTTAATTCACAAAATTTCCACCCCTTCATCCCTAGTGCTTCCATGTGAAGCCCCTTTTTAAATAACAATAATTTGGGTTGTTACTGAAAGCTAAAGCAGCGTCTCGCGCGACTTTGAGGTAGGTTATATATTGAGACTGTTAATTAATAATATGTTTTACATCACAGAATTGAAAGAGACAACATAATAGACCCATAGGCATGAAATTTAGGTTGTTGACCTTAGAAAGGGTAAGCCAATGTTATATACTTATGAGCTAACTAAAACTTATTGTCTCATAATAAAAAGGGGATTTAAGTGAAAATTAATTCTCGACTTTAGTTATATGTCAAAGAAAATTTATCAACTATGTTTAGAAAATTAAGGAGATGGTCCGGGAGTGTGCTTAATTAAACACTAATTTCATATCATGGGTTTAATTATTACTTGATAAGGTTATTTGTCTCTGAATATGCTAGATCTACTATTTATGGTAACTATTTTTCAGTCGGCTACCATGTATCACATGGATTTTCTCAAACCTCGTGCTCTTAATGACACAAACCAATCTACCACCTTAATCAACTGAACTCTATCGAGATTTAGCTATAATAATAAAATATCCAACAATTACCAATTATTTCTTCCACTTTAAAGTCATTTTTCAAGCAACATTAGAAGATCTATTCTGAGTCCCAAGCTAAGCCCTTGACCTTTCTATATCACTCAATGTTAGACTTAATTCATGAAAGAGTAACTCAAATGTGCCCTCAACATCACCAATGATAATTAAATGACAATTTTACAATACTCAAGATTAAGATATAGGCTTAATGCTATAAGTTCTATTAGTGAAATCATAGTTTTTAACACAAACTCTAAAAAACAATGGGCTCTACTCTACATTGTCTATGAAGTCTCTAGTTACTCATAAGAAAGTGCCAAAACAAGTCCATGGCTACCTCAATGAACTCAAAAGTAAGAAGAAAAATCTAGAACAAAGGATTTCTTTGAATGCAGAGAGGTCTCACCAAAGGTCAGGAGAAAATTAATCTTCCGTGAAGTGATTATTGAGCATCGCTAGCACCTATTTATGCATCATAAAATGATGTAGCATCAAAAGACATTAATACATGGAATATACAATATCTAAAAAAGCTAAAAAGGAACGCCCTTAAGAATACTCAATGACATGGATACTATCTACCTCAAATCATTAAAACGTGAAAATTTTAGGAACAATACAATGCTTTATAATTATAATTAAATAAATATAACTCAGTATAACAATAATAGTTACTTTTCATAGAGAGTTTCTCTAATCAACAACTACCGCTTATGAGCTAGTAATATACAATGAACTATTGTTATTACCATATCCATCCACTAACATGCTAGGGTAAGAGACGCAACACCACTAGATTCATAATAGAAGTCCTCTTTTGGGACACGTGAGGAGTCATCTGAACTAAAGATAGAATCCTTTCTTACACTGGCTATGTAATTTCTGGGATTTGACTTGTCTCTACTCTTATCCAAATTGATGCTCAATACTATTCAAAAAATTAAATCATTACGCTCATACGTGTCAAGTAAAAAATATGTCCAAAAATCATCTCGTCTAGTCTCATTCGACTTTACTAAAAAAACTCAAACTCCTTTCAATTCATGATGCTCTTTCGTTACAACAAAAATGCTTTTAGATTACTCGTCTCATCAAAACTCTTTTTCAAACACATTATTTATGCTCAATTTTCATGATTATTTAGACTTAGTAAAAAGAATGCATAAAGTCAATAACATCTTAATTCAGACTCATGTTTCCTTAAAACACGTACTTTAGATCAGTGCATGAAAACAATTATCATTAACTCAGACTAATGCATAACAAAAACTATGATCATCAACTAAGGTAAGGTTTGTGTAAACCTAAACGTGATAAAAAATTTAAGAATAAGACTTATATGTAGAAATTGAATCTCAATAATAAACATGGAACTCAATGATATAAATCATAACACATTAGAAAAGACAAAGAAATTAGGGCTAAAACTCAATTTTAATAGGCCTTTAAGGGTAGAACTTAGATGTAGTGTGCGCAAAAGAACTCAATTTAATGCTATGAATAGGCTTAAATACCTTGGAATTGATGCTCTAATTGAGATTCAAAGAATTCGATTCGAATGCTTGAACCCTAGACTCTACTCCTCTCTAATACTTGCACTCAAATACTCTAAGTGTTAAACTAGAATAAAGGCATGTAGGGTACTACTGATAAGGGGCTTAATTTAGTCCTAAAACATTAGAGTTTTAATTCAAAAAAGGTGGTAAGAAATGAAACTATCCTTTATTAAAAAAAAAGTTGTCGAAGTGATCAACAAAAGGTATCTATGGTCCATAGATGCTTCTATAGGTCGTAAATCCCTCTTGCAGAATCATGGGTTAGACTACGAACTCTGTATCTATGGATACCCTTCTATGGGTTGTAGACTCTTCTATGGTTCATCTTGCTGGTTCATGGAAAAGGTACTGAGATAAGGATCTTAGGACTTGGGAAATATGGGACCTTTTATTATTCAATGGGCCATAGATTTATTTCTCTACATTGCATTTTCTTTCAATTGAAAAATTTATTAATATTCCAAAAAAGAACAATTGATTTTTTTAGTATTTTTTGAAAACGTATAAATTTGAGACCAGGGTATTTATCTCGAAATGAAAAATATATATATGGTCAAATATCTTTTCATTAATATTACATATTGTTAAAAACTAACGTGACCCATAACAAAATAATAAAATTGCTGAATATTTAAATTTTCAAATTATGCCCCTCATTGTAAAATTATTGCACAAAAGTACGTTTTTCATCTTTGAAACAATATTACATTTATGAAATTAAACATCAGTCGAAGAGTTTTTTCCATCAACGATTGATTGTTCTTCTTTTAAAAAAATTAAAAAAAGAACTTTTCATTTATTTGCAAAATCAAAGGTAGTGAAATTATATCGACAAGAAAATTAAACAATGTTAGATATTTGGATTTTGAAATCATATATATTATTCAATATTCGAAAGCATATATAACAGAACAATGTCTTCAGAGTTGGGCCTTAGACAGTCCATTATGAGTTGGGGACCTAATTACTCTTTCTATTGGCTAGCCCTTTTGCATTGTTACCGCAACCCATCAAATTAGGCTCAGATATACAGGGACCAACAACACCACCCTGATACCTGGGATAGAGTCCACTATGGCTTAAGCGCTGAGCTTTTCCCTTACATGGTTATATGTTCGTCTAGTTAGTCCATGTGTAGACGAGGACGGGTTCCCCTCTATATACCCCCAATTATAGGGTACACTTCGATTGATAAATTTGGAAAGTGCTGGGTTCAAATCCCATTAGTGTTAGGCTTGAGTCCCAATGGGTATTTTGGATTAGTTTAGGTTTTCCTTTTAGGATACATCCATGATTCGAGGTCCAGGATTTGTCTCCCTTGCCCTGTTCTACTTGTACCCCGTGTTTCGAGGTTAGAGCTCTATATGTTCTACTATTGGCATTGTATGGTATGGGGGCACTTTCACGATTCCAGGCTCTACGGCATGTATTTCACGAGGTCATATCCACCGTTAAAGGTCTGAGCTCTGTGTTCCCCTCTTGCATTTAGAGTTAGATGACTAGTTTAGATAGTTGAGTGTAAGGGATTGATCGATATATACTTGGATACTTGGTGTGCAGGTGTGCCCATCAGGCTTATGCGGGTCCAATAGGCATATCAGGTTAGGTTAGATTAATAGATAGGTAAAACCATATTCGTATCTCCCGAGGTAAGAATTCATGCGATCGAGGGTGTAAGCTACTATGGTAGGCTTAAATGTGTGGTTGCTATTATGCGAGTGCATTAGAGTGATGAGGACGAGTAGTATTCTCTAAGTACATGTTACTATGGAGTGAGAGTTCTTGATTCTAATGTCGTCTTACGCATGCACTGACCTTCGGCTTGTTATGCCATTGTTGATCGTATGATGTAGAGTGTCAAGCTTTAGAGGTATAATCGTGCTTATTTTCATGAAGAGGTAGTAGTTTGGGGGTTTCGTCAAAGGGGAGATGATGAGTTCCTCCACGTCCAAATAGTGATGTTGATAATAGTAGATTGAGAGTGAGGGTAGATGAGAAGGAGTGAATGTATCCTTATTGTGATATCAGTGTTAAACTTGTGTCATGAAGGGATAGAGACATGGATGAGGAAAGAGATGAGATCATATGATGCGCAATAGATAAGTAAGAGTATGTTAATGTGACTTTGAGTGAGAGTTGATTGAATGGTGGAGGTAGAGGTGACAAGTAGGCTTGAAAAATTCTGGGACATAGTTAAAGTGGTTATTATTGTGGGAGTATGGATGATAGACTATTGAAGACTTCATAATGAGTGTTTCGAGTATAGAGCTGAGTATTGACGATAAGCTTTATATGAATATGATCATCTTAGGAATAGCACCTTGAGGCTTAGAACTAGGCTTGAATGGAAGAAGAAGAGGTGGTTAGGTGGGGGTCTGCATAAGAGCTATGATCTTGCATTGATGGAGTAGAGTGCCATGAAAAGAAGCACAATTGAGGTGGGGACTTGAGCATGAGAGTGTCCTCAGAGTCTTGTTTTTGTAACGATCCTATTCTCGATTAGAGTTGATGGCTTCCATCCTGAGTTCAAAAGACTGATTATCGAGGTGTTCAAATGATTCAAATTAATTGAGTTTTGACGTTCCATTCGTGCCTGATGAAGAGAATATAGGATGTGAATTCCTTACTCTTGAATTAAATTGAGTTGTCTATTTCTGAGTTGATGTGTCAATTTTGGAGTCTGAATAGAGATGGTTTGAGATTGATGAAGAGTCAAAACTTTGATTGATTGAGTGAGTTTTGAGAAGAGTTCTGATTCTTATTTGTGCCTTGGTGTCTACCTCTACACATCATTCGAGGACGAATGATCCTAAGGAGGAGATAATGTAACACCCCAACTTTTTTTTCTAAAATTGAGCCATATTTCATATGATATGCAATCTTAATTGATAATTCTTAATTGAACATAGATGTTAAAGTTAATTTCTTAGAGTGGGAATAGATTGGAGATGATAAAAGGATCTTTTACATCAAGTCAAGTCCAAAGAATTTCTAGCGACTAAGTTTTCGTATGAGTTGATAGAAGGGTCAACTTCAAATGACCATATCTCCTAAAGTATAATGAGTTAGGTGACCCATAATATATCAAATTAAAGATCTTTCAATTAGCTTTCTAACGCATCTATATCTCCCTAATCAGAGTTCGGAGTAGAAAGTCATGATCATTTTACTGGAGAACTACAGAGCTGCCTGAAGAGCCGCGACAGCTCCGCGTCGCAGAAATATTGCTAACCTTTTCTGGATAAGCTAAGCGACGTCCCTTTATTTTATTTTAAGGGTAATTTTTTCCTAAAACCTTTTGGGGTCTATTTAAGGTTCGAAAATGCATAAAACGTCAGTTTTCATAAGTAAAACCCTCTCCTTCACTCCTTAACATAAAACGCTCAAGAATCATCAAGAAAATCATCAAGTTAAGAATTAACTTTCAATATTCATCACCAAGGTAAGTTATTCTTCATGAATTTTAAGCTACCCAACCTAAATTTCTTTATCTATTCATGAAGCCCAAATAGAATCTTCAATCATAACCTAGGGTTTCAAGAAAACAAATTCAAGAATCCCAAGAAAGGATTCCTTGATTCTTCTTTTTCATGAAATAGGGTTCTTCAACAAGAACTCTAAAGATTCTAAGTCAAGAATTCAAAAATCAAAGAGAAGTCCTTCAAACAATGTTTTTCCAAGTTCTTCCACTCTAAAAGAACCCAAGATCGAGGATTTTCTCCAAGAAAAGGAGTATTCATCAAATTTTGATTGTAATATCAACTTTCCATTATGTAAAGCTAAACTAAAAATATGGGATTTTTCTCTCATGTGCCCCATAGAGGTCATAAATGAGTTGATGATTGAAGAGTCTACATGCATGAATTCTTGATAGTTTTTCATTGAAAAATTGATTTGAAATTACATGTTTTGAATGTTGATGATCATCATACTATTTGTTTTCTTGTAGTTAATATTTTTCATGAGATTTTGCATAACCTTACATGATTATTTGAAAAGCATGCATAATGAACTTGGGGGGATGAGTCTAGAGCCTTGACGATGATGATGTCTGTGATGTTGTGATTATGTTTCAAATTGATGAGAGTCTTGATGATGATGTTGATGAGAATGATGTTCATGAGTCTTAAAACTTGAAACTAAATTCTAAAAAGAGTGTTTCGAGTCCATGATGTTGATGTTGATGTTGATGAGACGAGTTGATATTGATGTTGATGTCGATATTGATGTTGATGTTAAGGTACTATGTCCTTATAGGACCGATGATGAGGTATTATATCCCTATGGGGCTGATGATGATGATGTTTTATGAGCATGTCGAGTTCTAAGAGGAGTATTGAGCACCGAAATGGGTGAGAGTGAGTCCCACTTAAACCCATTAACTACGTGGCCCGCTAGGAAGAGAGGATTAAACCGCAATGTGGATGGCTCCTATCTTGTCCCAAAAGAGGATTGAGGTTTTTTTGTTTTGTGTGGATCCACTAAGGTTGATGTCCTTTACCCCGGGCAGGGTACTGGATGGATGTGGCAACGACATCGCTTCGTTGTATCATCACTGGCTCATTGGTGATGGTTGTCAGCTAGAGAAACTCCCAATGAGGTCTTACTTAATAGTACTCTAATGTTGATGTTGATGTGATGGTATGATTCGAGTTTCCTTGAGTTGAGTTAAGTCGAGTTCCTTGAAGTGAGTCGAGTTTCCTTGAGTTGAGTTTCCTAGAGTTGAGTTGAGTCGAGTTTCCTTCTAGTTGAGTTGAGTTGAGTTGAGTTCCCTTAAGGTGAGTCTGATGTATTGATGATGTATTGATGAGATGTTGATGGGTCATTTGTCTACTCTTTATTCTTTCTTTAGATAGACATTTGACATTCTGATGGAGTATTATGTTGAGTTGATGTTATGCCTATATTATTCTACTTGTTTCTTATCTATTCAGCTATTTTACATACTAGTACATTCCATGTACTGATGTCCCATTCTGAGACTGCATCATTTTATGATGCAGAGGCAGGTATTAGAGATCATCGATAGGCGCTTCGTTGAGGATCTATTCGCATTCAGATGATCGGAGAGACCTCCTTATTTAAGGAGGATTTCCATATTATTATCATCTAGCTTGAGTAGTACTTTATTTTCCTTGATTTGGTAACCATGGCCTATCATGGTACCATCTAGATGTTTGAGTTAGAGGCTTCATAGACACTAAGTAGAGGATGTTATGTATTATTTTTTTTTTCAACTATTCTTTGTTGGAAATTAAATTTTATATAAAGACTTGATTACTTTAATTACATTACAGTCTTTTCCTTGAGGATGTTTCTTCCGCTGTTGAGTATAGGGGTGATGATGACGCCAAGTGGTTCGCTCAGGGACTAGCAATAGCCTCTGAGTGTCGGCCACGCCAAGGGTACCCTCCCGGGGCGTGACACTGTCTACCCGCTCCTTATCTCTAGGTGCTTTGACAGCCTAGGCTACAGTTTGAATAGCCTGGCATAGCGCAGCATTGGAGACCTTATCTTGCGGGTCTTCTCAACACGGACCGCGGGGTCCACAAGCTCCTTATGTCCTTGAGGCTCAGGTGGGTTAACAGTCTGTCTAGTAGGATGATCTCTACCTCTGACGGCTCTTCTGGGAGGCATTATCATAACTCTGTAATGTACAAAACATGAATTAAAAGGGAACCTTTCATAGAGCATAACTCTATCACACTATTTAGAATATGAAAGAAGTGAAACAATTTTGAAAAGTCCTATAGCTTCCAAATTATGGATGTGGAGCTCTTCACACCAATAATAAGGACTCTACTAGAAATGGCTTCATTGACTCCCTAGGACTCTTGAACTCCTGCTCTGATACTAAGTTTGTCACACCCCAGGAGGGTATCCTAGACGTGACCGACACCTAGAGACTATTGCTAGTCCCCAAGCGAACCACTTGGCCTCATCATATCCATTCAATCAAATAAAATCTACTGATCAGCGGAAGGCAAAAGGAAAGTAAATGGGCGTATCTCATCTATTTCTCAAAATAATATAATAATAAAAGGCTAGTAGCCTATATTCTTCTACTTGTTTCTTATCCATTCAGCTATTTTACATACCAGTACATTCCATGTACTGATGTCCCATTCTAAGACTGCATCGTTTTATGATGCAGAGGCAGGTATTAGAGATCATCGATAGGCGCTTCGTTGAGGAATTATTCGCATTCAGATGATCGGTGAGACCTCCTTATTTTCGGAGGATTTCCATATTATTATCATCTAGCTTGAGTAGTACTTTATTTCCTTGATTTGGTAACCATGGCCTATCATGGTACCATCTAGATGTTTGAGTTAGAGGCTTCATAGACACTAAGTAGAGGATGTTATGTATTATTTTTTTTCAACTATTCTTTGTTGGAAATTAAATTTTATATAAAGACTTGATTACTTTAATTACATTACAGTCTTTTCCTTGAGGATGTTTCTTCCGCTGTTGAGTATGGGGTGATGATGACGCCAAGTGGTTCGCTCGGGGACTAGCAATAGCCTCTGAGTGTCGGCCACGCCAAGGGTACCCTCCCGGGGTGTGACACTGTCTGCCCGCTCCTTATCTCTAGGTGCTTTGACAGCCTAGGCTACAGTTTGAATAGCCTAGCATAGCTCAGCATTGGAGACCTTATCTTGCGGGTCTTCTCAACACGGACCACGGGTTCCACAAGCTCCTTATGTCCTTGAGGCTCAGGTGGGTTAACAGTCTGTCTAGTAGGACGATCTCTACCTCTGATGGCTCTTCTGGGAGGCATGATCATAACTCTGTAATGTACAAAACACGAATTAAAAGGGAACCTTTCATAGAGCATAACTCTATCGCATGATTTAGAATATGAAAGAAGTGAAACAATTTTGAAATGTCCTATAGCTTCCAAATTATGGATGTGGAGCTCTTCACACCAATAATAAGGACTCTACTAGAAACGACTTCATTGACTCCCTAGGACTCTTGAACTCGTGCTCTGATACTAAGTTTGTCACGCCCCAAGAGGGTATCCTAGACGTGACCGACACCTACAGACTATTGCTAGTCCCCAAGCGAACCACTTGGCCTCATCACATCCATTCAATCAAATAAACTCTACTGATCAGCGGAAGGCAAAAGGAAAGTAAATGGGCGTATCTCATCTATTTCTCAAAATAATATAATAATAAAAGGCTAGTAGAAAGAACTATCTCACAATCTTAACATCAACGTTCAACCATCATCTATGAATCCTCTATCACTAATCATGTGGTGCCAATGACAGACCCATGTCTACCCAAATCAAAATAAAATAAATAGTCCAGTCTAACTCTAAAGCATGATAAAATAAAAGTAGTGGATCCTCTGGAATAGGGGAGGCTCACAAATTAGCTGCAAATCTTAGATCTTCAACGGAACGCTTGTTGACGATATCTAGTACCTGCCTCTGCATCATAAAATGATGCAGTCCAAAAGGGACATCAGTACTTGGAATGTACTGGTATGTAAAATAGTTGAGTGAAACGAAAACAGGTAGAATAATATGGAAACAACATCAACTCAAAATAATCATCAAATAACATCAAATCGTCAAATATCTATGTATTCAAGAATAAAAAGTAGACAGGTGACCCATCAACAACTCCAGCTCACCAATTATCTCAAACTCATCTCAAAGGAGCTCACCTCCTCTGATTTCATCTCATCTCATCTCATTTCATCTCATCTCATCTCATCTCAGAGGAGCTCACCTCCTCTTATCTCATCTCATCTTATCTTATCTCATCTCAGAGGAGCTCATCTCCTCTCCTCTCATCTCATTTCAACTTAGAGTACTCAAGGTAGGAAATTTATGGGAGTTTCTCTTATCTGACAAAAATCACTTATGAGCCAATGAATGTACAACAATCAACGCTGATGTTTCCACAGTTGTTCCAAACTTTCCAGGTAGGGAATGAATTGAAACCATATTGGCTCACCCAATATGGAGTCAGTACTCAACAGATCCGCTATTGCTTTCAGGGATTGTTACTTACGAGGGAACCATAATATATATGTGATGGTTCTATGCCTCACCTACGTTTGGCGACATAGTTTGATGAGTTCAAGTCAGACTAACTCTCACTCTTTCGGTGTTTGATACAATTAAAACATTAATACCTAATACATGCACGCAAAGAAAAAGTAGTATAATTGATCTTTCATTCAGAAATTTTTGCCATGATATTTTAAAAATATACGTACTGAATTATTCACAGAAATGTCATAAGAAAATTCCTAGATTTCACGATTTTTTAAAAATTATTTTTGCAATGTTTTTACATTTCTTGTGAAAAATTCGTAGGTAACATACTTGCGGAGTAAAAATCCCCAGATAACTTACTTGGGGATATCAAAATTTGCAGGTAATAATTACACACGAAGGTATTTCCATCAAAAAAAATTTCGCAGAAAAAATTGGCAAGAAACTAAATAACCTGCAAAGTTTTGTAATTAAGTCCTAGGTAAATCTCAATGTAATCCAAACTTTTCTAGTAGTGCATATTATTGAAATTGAAATATGCATCACAATTTTCCTACTCATTTGAATCATTTCCTTCAATATCATCTACATTTGATGTCGCGAGGATGTTGCTTGGATCAAATATTTTTTGTTCACCAATATATTGCTGAAAATTAGCATTTGTTACGCCCAATTCTTTGATTATCACATTTTCAATATATATATCAGGCATCATTGTGTTACCTAAATATGCTATTTCATGGGCCCCATTGAATATCAAGCTATAATAATTTTGAGCATGATGATCCATATTAAAATCTTGATGATCCCACTATAAGGGGCGGACCCACATAAAGTTTTGTAAGTGCTCAAGCACCCATTGACCTCAACGTAAGACATATATAGGTATATAAAAAGTACTGTGAAATCTATATAATTAATGAGTAAGCACCCAATGCATAACTGTTAGATGTAGCTTGTTGGTTTGTAAGTGGGTGCTAGAGCTTTGTAACCATGAGGTTGTGGAATTGATCCCCATCAAGGATTTGTTTTTTCTATTGCGATTTTCTCCCTAATTCTAGACTTCTATTTTCTCCCCCAATTCTAGTTTCTCTTTAACAGTTTCTAAAATAATATTAGCAACTACAAGTAGAGAATTAGCAATAATTATTGTTATGTATTTTTATTGCAAATATGTATTTTAGTTGCAAAATATGAACAAATAGTTGAGCACATGTTGTAATTTATTGATTATATGCTCCACCTTCTCCCCATGAAATCACAAATTTTTCCATCAAACTATATAACAAGTAATTTTTATATATTTACAAAAATATTTAATTTATTACGTAAAGCAAATGATATTTGCAAGTATAAACAATGTTATTATTACTCTTTTTAATTTTTTAAAAAATCAGCAATCACATTAATATTAATGTTAAACATAACTTTCTTCTTAACTTTTTTTATGATTGTGTTTAATTAGTTTTTTGATCTTACACTAAATGAACGATAGCAATGTTAGTTAACAAAAGTGAAGCATCCACTACATCCAAATCTTGGATACGCAACTACCCACTATTAAATGTGAGACCAGAAGTATAATCAGTTATCCCAAAAACTGAGTTTTCTGAACCCAACATTCCAAATAACAAATTGTGTTGTTATATCCCATTATCACCATCATTTTGCGCCAACAGAGATGGGTTGAGATAATGGGGTTGAACCTGAAGCTGTGGGGGATGAATTTTTGTTGGGTTGAACTTGCAAAACGGTCAATAGTAATAGGTGGAGACTTTGGCCCCTTTTGGATTTGATTTGGAACATTTGTTTGATGAAGACGAGACATTCTTCCAAAATTTTTACATGTATTTCTTTTTGTCCTTTCTAATAATGTCTTATTCCTATTTCTTTGTTGAGAACCAATTGAGGATCCTCAACGAGTATACCTTCGCTCTTTCTAAGGTTTTCAATCGCCTCTACGACATTTCTAAAAGAAGAAGAAAACCACAAGGTAAGTTGGACCACGGATATAATTATTGTCTCATCTCAATGTTAGTTAAGTACGTTTGAATTGCATGACACAAATCATTTTTATATAAAATATTTTTCTTGCTAATGAACAATAAAAAAATTTTTGAATGTAAGATTGAGAATGATATGAGTTCCTTAATTAATAATCCTTATAGAAAAATAAAAATTAGCAATAAATAACTCTTGTAACTAAACATTTATAAACAATTGCTGCTAATCTCATGTTTTGTTAAAAATTTTGAGGACTAAAGATGAGAATAATTTTCAAACATTTACATGAATTTGATATAAAATTAAAATTTTGTTTTGATAAATGATTTTGATATATAATTAAAATTAAGGTTTCTATAAAAAATAGATGTCAAAAGTGTTCGATGAAATCAATCCAAGCAAAATATTTTCAAGTAACCAAGTACTAAAATAACTTAATAAAAATATTTTCTCGCAAATAAATTTCTTTTACCAAACAAACATAAATGTGTGATACACATATTGCCACTTTAATTTTTTAAAACATGTACCTGAAGATGGCTTGATACATGCTTCTTGGTAAGACTTGACACATTCATAACATAAAGAATATCTGACGAATAACATCCTACATATTCCATTAGAAAGTAACATCAACTTAATAACTACTTCAATGTTTCTAGATATAGACGAGGTACATGTAAATATAATAGTCACAATTCGCTAATTTTAATCAAATTGACATTAGCTATAAGCATGAATTCGCACTATATTCATGTTGCTATATAAATAAAAATAAATTGTAGACAAAACTAGTTAATAGCGAGATAAATATACTTCCTTCACCCAATTGTTCCGTAGCTTATGTGAATTTTAAATGAAGATCATCATCCCATTTTGTGCAATTCATACGCCAAACGGGCTTATTAATATTATTGCTTTGTTCCTTAGTAGTACTAGGCATATTCTTCGCTCTTGCTAGTTCTTCATCTCCAACAATATTATTATCATCAACATTCACCCAATCTCCATATGCTTCAATTCTTTTTATTAGTTTCTCGTTTTGTATTTTTTTCGCTCGATACAAATTGTCATAAATATTTCACAATTTCTTCGCCAAGTGACTTTTTTATGTAAAGGTAAGTTCCATAGTTCAAAGCCTTCTTTGCTAATATTTTATTGTATTCATCACATACAACTGCATAATGGTATCGAGAAGCTAGCAATTAGAATATGTTATACATTATTCAATAATTAATTTCACACACGTTCACTAAATTTTATCTATTATAACAATAATACTGTAATAAAACAATTGTTTATAATCTCACTAAATTTTATCTATATATTCTTTAATATTCATGTCATATTAATCTAAAAATTATATGACTACTTAATTCCGAGTAAGTTATCTGAATTTCATTCCTTATATATTAATGTTGTAAAATAACCATTATTCTGAAGTTAAAAAAATAGCACGGATAATTTATGTCGCTAAAAAAATAAAAAGATCACTAATTTTATTTAATAATGAATTATATGACATTTGGTTAGCCATAGTCTATTTGACAATAAATTTTATAGATAATTAGCTTCTTATAGTGTATTAATTAAAATAACTCATGTTATCCACTATAACAATAAGTAAATGATAGAATAAACATTTACAGAGTGAGATTATATTCAAGCTCACAACCTTAGCCAAGAGTTCAAAACAATGTTGATCCGGTGAATTGACATTGATTATCATCACATCAATAATTTTATTTTCTTCGAAGAGCATTGACATTGCCGTAAGAGCAGTAACTGTCGTAGCTATATATATCCATGCATCGACTCTGTGTATGATGCTACTGCTCTTATGGCAATGTCGATGCTCTTCGAAGGAAAGAAAAATATTGATATGATAATCAATATCAATTCACCGGATTAGCATTGTTTTGAACTCTTGGCTCAAGCTGTGAGCTTGAATATAATCTCACTTTGTAAGGTTTATTCTATCGTTCGCTTACTGTTACAGTGGGTAACATGAGTTATTTTGATTAATACACTATAAGAAGCTAATTACCTATGAAATTTATTGTTAAATAGTCTGTGACTAAACAAATTTGATATAATTCATTATTAAATAAAATTAGTGATCTTTTTATCTTTTAGCGACATAAATTATCCGTTGCTAGTATTTTTTTTAATTTCGGAATAATGGTTATTTTGTAACATTAATATCGAAGGAATTGAATTCAGCTAACTTACTTGAAATTAACTAGTCATATAATGTTTAGATTAGTATGATATGAATATTAAAATATATATAGATAAAAACTTAGTGATATTATAAACGATTGTTTTATTATAATATTACTGTCATAATAGATAAAATTTAGTGAACGTGTGTGAAATTAATTATCGAATAATGTATAAAAAATTCTAATTGCTAGCTTCTCGATATTATTATGAAGTTGTATGTGATGAATACAATAAAGTTTTAGCAAAGAATGCTTTGAACTATGGAGCTTACCTTTACATAAAAAGGCTACTTGGCGAAGAGATTGTGAAACATTTTATGACAATTTGTATCATGGGTTAAAATACAAAATGGGAAAATGATAAAAAGATTGGAAGCATTTGGTGATCGGGTGAATGTTGATGATAATAATATTGTTGGAGATGAAGAACAAGCAAGAGAGAAGAATATGCCTAGTACTACTAAGGAACAAAACAATAATATTAATAAGCCCGTCAGGCGTAGGAACTGCATAAAATGGGATAATGATCTTCATTTCAAATTCACGGAAGCTACGGAAAAACTGGGAGAAGGAAGTATGTTTATCTCACTATTAATTAGTTTTGTCTACAATTTATTTTTATTTATGTAGCGACATGAATAGTGCGAATTCATGCTTATAGCTAACGTCAATTTGAATAAATTAACAAATTGTGACTGTTATATTTACATGTATCTTAATTAATCTAGAAATACTGAAGTAGTTATTAAGTTAAAGTTACTTTCTAATGGAATATGTAGGATGTTTTTCGTCGGACATTCTTAAAGTTATGAACGTACCTGGTCCCACCAAGAAACATGTCTCGAGCCTTCTTCAGGTACATGTTTGAAAATATTAAAGTGGTAATATGTGTATCACACATTTATGTTTGTTTGGTAAAGGGAAAATTATTTGCCAGAAAATATTTTTATTAAGTTATTTTAGTACTTGCAACAACAACATACCCAGTGAGATCCCACAAGTAGGGTCTGGGGAGGGTAGAATTTACGCAGACCTTACCACTACCTCATAGAAGTAGAGAGGTTGTTTCCTGGGAACCCTCGTCTTAACAACCCATAGGCAGAATAAACTAGATATGAAAAAAAGGAAAGGAAAAGAAAGGGATAGGGATAGGGATAGGAAGAATGACTACTAAATGAAAAACGCATGATATTATGTAATATGATAAATTTAACACATATTATATATACCCATGCTATACAGACTCAACAACACCTACTACCCTACAATACCCCAGGGCTAGACATCAACCTAACCTTGCTAACCTATTAACCTTCTACTCTAATTCACGACCTCCACTCCATCCTATCTAAGGTCATGTCCTCGGTGAGATCAAGTTTCACCATATCCTGTCTAATCACCTCTCTCCAATACTTCTTCGGTCTATCTCTACTTCTCCTGGTGACTCCAAAATCCAACCTCTCGCACCTCCTTACAAGAGCATTGGTATCTCTTCTCTGCACATGTCCAAACCATCGCAGTCTCGCTTCCCTCATCTTATCAGCCACCATAATGTAACGCCCGATAAAATTATCAAAATATCCCTAGAGTGAGGGTATCCCCATAACGTGTCTTCCAATCCTCATAAGGCAAATTTGAGGCCGGATTTGTGATTAGCATGAAAAATTAGATGGGAAAATGGTCTCGGTCGATTTTTAGAGCAACCCGATCAAAAGATATTTTTTCGAGCGAAAATGAAAAACAGCGGCAGTGCGCGACAGAAGCACGTCGTGCACCTGTTGCGGAGGGGCACTTGTGCCTTTTTGAATTTTTTGATGGGATGAGGAAAAGTCGTACAAAAACTCTTTTCTGAAAATACACTGTTCGCGACCAGTCCGCGTTGTGAACCGTATATTTTCCGAGCTGGATATTTCTAAATAACTATGAGGGGCATTCCGGTCAATTTCACACCTCTCCTAAACACTAATACACAACTAGTAAGGTTGTTTTGACGTAAAAAGAGCCTAAAACCCCCATTCTAAGTCCTATCCATAATCTAACAAGGCTAGGGCTTGAGGAGAGAAGAGAAGGGCTTGGGTTGAGATATTCAAGAAGAGATCCTCGACATACTCGGTCAAATAGCTGCATCACAGGTTTGTAAGGCTAAACTAAAAACATGGGATTGTTCTTCCATGTGCCTCATAGAGGTCATAGACGAGTTGATGATTGAAAAGTCTACATGCATGATTTCTCTGATGGATTTTCTTGAAAATTATATTTGAAACTACATGTTTTCTATGTTCATGATAATCATACTATTTGTTTTCTTAAATTGAATATTTTCATGAGAATTTGCATAACCCTACATGACTAAATTGAAAAGCATCCATATTAAACTTGAGAATTTTCTAGAGCCTTGAGCTGAGATTGTTGACTGTGATGATGAGTTAATGAAATTTTGATTGTTTCATGAGTCTCTATAAATGAACTCTACCGATGTGATTATACACTTGTTTCCTAATGATTGTTATACAATCTTGAGTCATTGATGAGATGTTGATGATAGGGTTAAAGCCTCTATAAGATGTTGATGATAGGGTTAAAGTCCCTATGAGATGTTGATGATAGGGTGAAAGTCCCTATGAGATGATTGATGAAACGGCCAAAGTCCCTGTGAAATATCAGTCGTGGACATGGAGTGAATCCCGATGAGACTGGTTGAGGTTGAGGATTATAAGCATTGAGTCGGGAGGAGTATCGAGCACCAAAATGAGTAAGAGTGAGTCCCACTCGAACTCATTAATTACGTCGCCAAACGTAGGTGAGACTTAAACCATCACATATATATGGTTTCCCTCGAGATGTAACAGCCCCTGAAAGTAATAGCGAATCTATTCAGTTTGACTTCATATCAGGTGAGCTGATATGGTTTTTGAGCAATTCCTTACCTGGCAAGTATGGAACCACTGTGGCAACATGAGGGTGATTGTTGTACATACACTGGCTTATAAGTGAGTGTTGTCGAATAAGAGAAACTCCAAGAAACTTCCTACCTTACTCCGAGTCTAGATGAGATGAGACGGGGTGATCTCCTATGAGATGATTTTCGAGATACGATGAGAAGAGGTGAGCTCCTCTGAGTTGATCTTTGAGATAAGTTGAGGCTATTGATAAGTCTGAGATAATGATGTGTCACTTGTCTACTCTTTACTCTTTCATAGATAGACAAGTTGACGGTTTGATCTAATTATCATGTTTATTTTGACCTGATGTTTGTTTTCCATATTATTCCTCCTGTTTTGGTTTCATTCAGCTATTTTACATATCAGTACATTCCAAGTACTGACGTCCACTCTGGACTGCATCGTTTTATGATATAGAGGCAGGTACTAGAAATCATCAACAGGTGCTCCGTTGAAGATCAAAGATTCAAAGTTGACTGGGTGAGCCTCCCCTACTCCAGAGGATCCACTCCCTTTATTTCATCATGCCTTAGAGTTAGATTGGACTATTTCTGTTATCTTGATTTAGGTAGCAATAGGTCTGTCATTGGCACCACATAATTAGTGATAGAGGCTTCATAGACAATGATCGAGCATTGATGTTGAGATTGTGAGCTAGTTCTTTCTACTAGCCTTTATTATTATATATATTCTTTTGGGACTTTAGATGAGATGTTCCCACTTACTTACTTATATTTTCCGCTATTCAGTAGAGTTTATTTGATTGAATAATGTGATGAGGCTAAGTGGTTCGCTTGGGGACTAGTAATAGTCTTTGAGTGCCGGCCACGCCAAGGGTACCCTCCCGGGGCGTGACACGAGGCCACCTCTAGCTTCTCCCGAATGGTCTCATTCCTAATCTTATCCCTCCTTGTGTGCCCACACATCCATCTCAACATCCTCATCTCTGCGATATGCATCTTCTGAACATGTGCATTTTTTATTGGCCAACACTCCACCCCCATACAATAAAAATGGTCTAACCATCGCTCTGTAAAACTTACCTTGGAATTTAGGTGGTATCTTCTTAAAGGTAATTTTAGTACTTGGTTACTAGAAAATATTTTGCTTGGATTCTTACCTTTGAATTTAGGTGGTATCTTCTTAAAGGTAATTTTAGTACTTGGTTACTAGAAAATATTTTGCTTGGATTGATTTCACCAAACACTCCTGACATCTATTTGTTTATAGCAATATTAATTTTAATTATATATCAAAATCATTTATCAAAACAAAATTTTAATTTTATATTTTGAAAATTATTCTTATCTTTAGTCCTCAAATTTTTTTATCAAAACACTAGATTAGCAACAATCTTTTATAAATGTTTAGTAACAAGAGTTATTTGTTGCTAAATTTTATTTCTGTAAGGACTATTATTTAATGAAATAATATTTTTCTCAATCTTACTTTCAAAGAATTTTTTATAGTTCATAAATTAGCAATAAAAATATTTTATATTAAAATGATTTGTGTCATGCATTTCAAACGCACCTAACTAACACTGAGACGAGACGATAATTATATCTATGGTCCAACTCACCTTGTGGTTTTCTTCTTCTTTCGAAAATGTTGTAGTGGCATTGGAAACCTCATAAAGAGCTAAGCTATACTTGTCGAGATCCTCCACTGTTTCTCAACAGAGAAACAGGAATAAGACATCATTAGAAAGGACACAATGAAATACTTATAAAAATTTTGGAAGACTGCCTCATCTTCATCAAAAAATGTTCCAACTCAAATCCAAAAAGGGACAAAGTCTCCACCTACCACTATTACCTTTTTACAAGTTCAACTCAACAACAACTTCATCACCTAAAACTTCAGGTTCAACCCCACTATCTCAACCCATCTTTATCAGCGCAAAATGATAGTGGTAGTAGGATAAAACAACACAATTTGTTATTTGCAATGTCGGGTTCAAAAAACTCAATTTTTGGGAGAACTAATTATAAGTCTGGTCTGATGTTTAATAGTGGGGATCATCAAGATTTTAGTATGGATCATCTTACTCAAAATGATTATAGCTTGATTTTCAACAGAGCCTATGAAATAACATATTCAGGTAGCGCAATGATGCCTGATAACAATTTTCTCCAACTCTATGTCACTCTAGGCTAGTTGACAAAAACAAATCGACAAAATGTCCAAGAGTAACACATATATGCTAGGGGGATTCTTTCTCCCCCGGGGGATACATCCCACACATACACATGTAGATATCTTGATTAGGTATCACGTGCAGACACAGGGTCAAAGACCCGATTGACATACGATTGTTCAGGGCGGAGTCCCGATTGATTACCCATGGATCTACACACCTTTACACACCCTGATTGTGCATGGGCGTACCTCATGGGATTATGGGGAGGGGGGGTCAGGGAGCATTCAAGCATAGATACTAGGGTGTTACACCCACGTACAACCTACCCTTCATCTTATGATGTGGAGAGTTGGCTTTTGTGGTGATTCTGTTGAGTTCAATGATGTTCTGTTGGTTAGATTGTCCAGGTGTACCTCCCGGGATTATGGGTGCCTGCGTGTTAGATACTAGGGCCTTGCACCCACATATAGTATGATGATTCAATTCAGTTGAGGTTATAGGGTTGATTTATGGGATTGGTGCATTTATCTACATTTGAGCATCCTTATGCACATATTTCACTCAATCGGCCGATGATGCCTACTGGGTGCCTTATTCTGGTACTCATCCTTACTTTCTGCATCTTCCCATGGTGCATGTCCAGGTTCTAGCCATGGGCATTGACTTTTGGGGATTTCCAGAGCTCTCAGGAGACTATTGGTGAGTATCGGTAACTTCAAATACTTCGCAGTCTCCTTCCCTCTTTATGGTCATCTTTTGATTCTAGACGTTGGCCTTATATAGTAGTGACTTGTATTTGTAGGAACACTTCTGGTTTTGTATACATCATTATGGTTATTGTTATATTCATGAATATGTACTTGTGTCTATTGTAGCTCTATACAGTTGACTTCCAAGTTTTGGGTAGGTTGTGGTTATTTATATCATTTTATCAGTTATGGATGTGACTAGAGAGCTAGGACAGGCACCCTGGGATTGTGTAAATTGCTTGCCTGTAGGTGGGATCTAATAGGCACCATCATGACCGGGATCGGATCGTGACATAAGCTTAAATACAGAGCATGAACAAAACAAATGATGGCACATAATATAGAATAGGCTAAAATATATGATATTACGAAGAATTTTAATAGTTCAATTGGTTGACTACCTGAAATTTTTGTCTTGTTGGTAAGAGATTGATTCTGCTCATTGTAATCTCCTCAAGAGTTTTCCTTTTCAATAATAATAAAAAAAATCAAAATAAATCATAAAATCATGGAAACAAATCAATCGAAATTAGAGAAAAAATAGATGTTACCTTATTTTACTAGTATTTCAATAGTTATATCCATATATTCCGATATCTTCATCTTCTTTCTTGTTTCGGAAAATATTGTGATGAAACTTCTCTCAGATCTTTGATTTTTTATCCAAATCGTATAGTGAACAAGTAAAGGAGGAAACAATGACAAGAGGATTCAATAATGAAAAGAGAACACAAATTCACATATGAAATAATAAGGCATCGATGAGGTTGTTAAGGTTTACAAGATGAAAGGGAGACAAAGAGAAATGTTGGAGGCGGCCAAAGGAAATAGAAACGAATTAGGGTTAAGAAAATAATTGTAAGAGCTAAATAAATAGTGAAACGAAGAAGTGTGGGTTGTCCCGTTAAATTGAATAAACTGGGAGATTAAAAAGATCAAATGGGTTGGGTGTGGGTTGTTTTACCATACAGATTGTAATGATCCTAAAAGTAAATTTTGGTATTTTTAAAAGCATTGCTATTTAGCCTCTCCTCCCCTCCCGATAGCTACCCTGAGCCATGTTTGAGTGGTTTTGAAAGTTGATTTTTGTAAATCTTGTAAAAAGTTGTGTTTTTACTAAGGAATTAAGTTTTGAAGGCTTAAGTTGTTTAATTTTTAATTTTTGAGTCATCCGGAGATTCGAGCCTCAGAACAAAATTCTATCAATTATCAGTTTGAAATGTGAAGATTAGTCTAGGAGAGTTATCATAATCATATTCAGAGTTGTTATGTGGATTATAGGTCCAAATTTGAAAATTGAGTTAAAGTTTGACTTAAGTTTGTCTTTGATCAACCTTTTGAGTTCGAGTGCTCGGATTAGATTTCGGATGGTTCCGTTCTAGGATGAAATTTTAGCACTAGAATGAGATTCTTCATAATTTTTGGATATTTTGCTAGTGTTGTGATAATTCTAGTGCATTAAATTAGTTTGGTTGCGACTTATCGAATTCTAAATCAAGGAGATCTCGAATTCGATCTCCAAATTGAGTTTAAAATACCAACTTTAGTAGGGTTGCATATGTGGTTTGTGTAATGACCCTCTAGGTAAATTTCGTGTTTCTCCATCTTTTTCATATATTAGAGCATTCCTATAGCAATCCCAAGTCATTTGTGACCTGCTGACACTAATAGAGCGGTCACCTGATCATTCATTTGGAAGTTGTGCAGTTTTCCATGTTGGAAGATCTGTTATATCTTGAATTGTGGTTTTTGAAGTAAAATATGGGCAAAAAGCCTCAAAATGACTCGAGTATTGAGACCTTGAGTGTGAGTTTGTACATGTCACGCCCAGGGAGGGTACCCTAGATATGGCCGACACCTAGAGACTATTGCTAATCCCCAAGTGAACCACTTGAAATCATCATATCCATTTAGTCAAATAAACTCTACATATTAGCGGAAGACAAAAGGAAAGTAAATGGGCACCTCTCATCTAGTTCTCAAAATAATATAATAATAAAAGGTTAGTAGAAAGAACTAGCTCACAATCTTAACAATCTACATTCGACTCTAGTCTATGAAGCCTCTATCACTCTCAAGTGGTGCCAATGACAGACCTATGGCTACCTCAATCAAAATAAAGTTAATCAAGTATAATTCTAACGCAAGGAGGACTAAGTAAAATGAATCCTCCGAAGTTGGGGAGGCTCACTAATCAGCTAAATGTCTCTGATCCTCAATGATGCGCCTGTTGGTGATCTCTAATCCTGTATCATAAAACGATGCAGCCGAGTGGAGTCAATACGTGGAATGTATGGCATGTAAAATAGCTAAATGAAACATAAACAGGTAGAATAATATGGAACAACATCAACTCAGAACAATCATCAAATCAGAATGTCAAATGTCTATCTAAAGCAAGAACAAAGAGTAGACAATGACCCATCAACCAATAAAACCTCTTCAATCAAATCAAGCTGAACTCAATGGAACTCAACTCAACCCATGTCTTCTCATCTTATTCATCTCGACTCAGAGTACTCAATGTGGGAACTCTCCGGGAGTTTCTCTTATCCGACAACAATCACTTATGAGCCAGTGATTGTACAACATCTCGCCGGTGTTGCCACGACCGTTCTATACTTGCTAGGTAGAGAACGAATCAAAACCATAATGGATAATCCAAAATAGAGACGACAATATACAAGTCCTCTATTGTTTCAGGGACTTTTATCCAGAGGGAACCTCAATATAATGTAGTGGTTCTAATCCTCACCTATGCTTGGCTACGTAGTTAATGAGTGCGAGTTGGTATTACTCTTATCCATTTTGGTGCTCGATATTCCTCCCAAGACTCAATGCTCATAAGACAATCCATCTCAATCAAATCATCTCAATTAGCCTCGTGGAGGCACTCATCTTTCAATCAGTGTCATAGAGACTCTAATCATCTCATCAATCAATATCTCCATCAATAGCTCGAGGCTTAGAACAATCATTAGGAAACAATTGAATAGACAATTCATGGGAGTTACAGGACTATCAATTTCTATCAATTCATCATCATTTAGGCATTATGATTACATCCTAGAATCAAGTATAACACAAGGACAAGACATCACTCGTCCACAAGGAATGTATACCGAATCAAAGTGTTTGATTAACCATCAGTTTCGAAAATGTTTCCCCCATATAGCATCACAAGCCTCAAATTATCATAATAATATCTCACAACACCTTTAACCCACAAGTTTCCATCTCGGATTAACAATAGAATCACAATTACTCATATTTTGGCTTAACCAGAATCACATTGCCATCAATCTTTCATCTCATAAACACAATTACTCATGAATCAGTCTATATATCACAATTACCACATAAACATGATCAATAACTCAAATTCAGTCCCAACAAGGTAGTCAAATCTACCTCGATGCTGAAACTGCACTCGAACAAGCTTTCAATTAACTCAAATCCTCAAATCGAGCCTCCAATTGGATCAACCACTATCAATAATAGTTAATACTCATCAAGTAAAGCATTTTAATACCCATATTGACATAGTTTAGGGTTAGGGGCAAAATGATCAAAATTAGGGCTAAAATTCGAAGTTTTTGAATCTGAAAATTGACTTTAAAATTAGGTTCTACACAAAAAATGGAGTCCATGGGTGAAAATCCCACTAAAATTGAGTTCAAATCAAAGGAGAAATTACCATTTAAAGTTTTGAAAGCATAGTAAAATAAATCCCTGATTTTGGACATTCAAAATCATGAAATTCAAGGCAAAATGAAGATAAAACTTATGAAATATAATTAAAATAGTGTTAGAATCACTTACCCAAAAATATTTCTTTGAAAATCTCTCTTCAAAATCGCCCCAAAAGCTTTAAAAGTTCGAAAATGGAGTGAAAATGGTGTTTCCACGATTTTTAACACTGCATAGGTATTAAATACACTCCGCGAACTTGGGTGGAGAACCAAGTCCACCTCTGTGAATGTGGACACCTGGGCACGAATGTGGAGAGGAACCAAGTTCACCTCTGTGAATGCAGAGAGTAAAAGGGGCTGCACCAGAAATTTGCACCAACAATACACAGATTTAACAAAAACTCGAAATGAGCATTCATAACTCATTCGAAATTAGAATTTCACAAACTTTATATGTATACATACCAGAAACAGTGATCCAGACTCAATGGAATCATTCGAAGTCAGTGCTCGCCACATTTACCCATTCGAGTCAATAAAACTAGTTCAAAACTCAAAATACCAAAACTACCCTCGGCAACTCCAAAAATTATGATGACATTATTTTTAGTTTCACCATCCAGAACTATTGGAATTGTCATAATTTCCATTCGAGCTTCCGAACTCTGAACGTTGACCAAAGTCAAACTTTGGTTTCGAAAATGACTAAAATCACAATTTTGGGCCTATAAAACTCATTTTAACTCCAAATTCAGTTCCACAACTGTCTGTAGTTCAATTCTGACATTCCGCAACTAATGGAGTTGATATATCCCTGATCCTACCTCCGAGACTCAAAATTATACAAAAACTCACTTTTTCAATAACTTAAGCCTCCAAAAATGCCAAAATTTATATTTTCAACTTTTAAAACTCAAAATTTCAATTCAAACCATTCAAATAGTTAAAAATAGCCCAAAACAACTTATGAAAGGGTAAAGCAGTAATTTTCATAGAAAATACCAAAAATGACCAACCAAATCATTACAAGCTTACACAACCAAAAAGGTTATTGGCATAAATCAAGATTATTTAGCAACAGAAAAATATTATTGCAAGAAAGTGATATTCATAAGGTGAGTTAGAAAATTAGAGCTCTAACACAAAATAACTTGATTCATTGAAAGGTCTCTTTCCAATTATATTGAATGTTAACTTGTTTACATACGTTTTGCTCTATCAACTAATTTAGATGAGATTTTCTTGGTGTACAATATTTAAAAGTTAAAATGCATATATATTTAAAATTCACTCAAATTTTCTAAATAATAGAAATTGTATGTAAAGCATGATCCCAATCAAGATTTTCATCAGATATAAGTATTTTGGAGTCGTTTGATAGGTGGTTGGATCTAAGTTATTCATGCACTAAATTCTCCAAGAATAATACCATGTTTAGTAGCATTCTTTTGCTTTATATAAAGTTCAATACACCTAATACATTGTTTGGTTTGTAATTTATAACTCCGTGTAACTAATACATGTATAGGTTATTAGGGAAACAGTGCCGACTCTAAAGGTTTAAGAACAAAGGCAATTTTCTTTTGTAATGACCTTGCAGGTCATTTTTGAGCTTATTTGTAAAACAATACTACTTTGCCTTTTCGTAAGTTGCATTAGACCTATTTTGAACTATCTCTGTTATTGGAACTAGAATCTTGTGTTTTAAAAGTGGAAAATATAAATTTTGGCATTTTTGGAAGCTTAAGTTGTTGAAAAGGTGAATTTTCGTACCATTTTGAGTTTCGGGTGTTGGATAAAAAATCTGCTAGTTTCATTAGCTCCGGAACGTCGAATATGGTGCAGGAGAAGTTATGGAGATGAATTTGGAGTTAAAAAAAGATTTTTGACCGAAAGTTCTATTTTCAGTTATTTTCAGAGCCAAAGTTTGATTTTGGTCAACATTGAGACTTCGAAAGCTCGAATCAAAATTTTAACAGTTTTAATAGCTCTCGATGGTGAAACTAACGGTAAAAATAGTCTCATTGTAATTTTAGAGTTTTCGAGGGTAGTTTTGCTTTATTGAGTTCTAAACTAGTTTTATTGAGTTTTATCAGTAACAGTGTTGAGAAAACCTTGGAATCGAATTCTGATAATTCCTTTGAGTTTGGATCGCCATTTCTGGTAGGATAAATGTTTCATTTGTGTAATTGTGGTTCCGAATGGACCGCGGAGGTCTGTTTTGATTAATTGTAGTAGATGGTTTTTCTGATCTGGTGCAGCCCCACTTTCCTATCTGTATTCATAGAATTGACCTCCCCATTCGCGGAGGTCTACGCGCTCTGCACCCCGCGTTCGCGGGAGTCTTCTCCATATTCGCAGAGATTCACCTTCTTATACTTCGCGTTCGCGGGAGATCCCTCTGCATTTGCGAAGGTCGAAATTCTGTGGGCTCTGCATTCAAAGATCCATATCCACGTTTGAGGAGTACAAATTTCCTGAACAATTTTAAAAGCGTAAAAACATCACTTTCAAGCTTTGTTGGGCGATTTTTGAAGAGACTTTCCAAGGAAAACATTTTGGTAAGCGTTTCTAACATCAAATTGACTAATTTCCATTACTTCCTCTTAACTTTATCTTGGATTTCATGATTTTGGATATTTAAAAATTGGGTTTTCCATGTCGTTCAATTGAAAACTTTAATTGTTGATTTCTTCCTCAATTTGAGCTCAATTTTAGTGGGATTTTCACCCACAAACTCCTTTTCTCACATAGAATCCTAATTTCTAGTCAATCTTCAGATTCGGAAACTTCAAAATTTAGCACTAATTTTGACTATTTTTCCCCAAGTAGAATTCATGCCAATATGGGTATCAAAAGTCATCTCTTGACATGTATAATCTATTCTTGATAGTGTTTGATTGATTTGGAGCTCGTTTTGAGGTTTGAGTTGATTGAAAGCTTAGTTCGGTGCAGTTTCGGCATCGAGGTAGGTTCGGCTAGCCTTTTTGGGACTGGATTTGAGTTATTGGTTGTGTTTATGTGATAATTGTAAGATTTAGATTGCTATGTGAGTAATTGGATTAATATTATAGTATTTTGGTGAAAATGTGATATAGACTGTGTTGGAATTGGGGAAAATTGTTGATTTGATGGCAAATTGAGATGTTTCCTTGATTATTTAGAACACTTTTTGATATTGTGGTGATGATATGAGACTTGTGATAGTATTTTGGGAACTTTGTGGTAATTGGTGGTATTTGAGGTACTTTTGGGACGTATTTGCAGATTTTGGGGACTTGTGAAGTCCGACAATATTGATATATTTGGCTATTGGTGAAAATACAGTATTCTGAGACATGGTGATGACTTGTGGTTCTAATTGTGACACTTAACATTATTTTCATGATTCAATGATGGTTATTTATCAGTATTCATATTATATTGTTGTATACACCTTGATTTGTGGCATTTGCAAGCATTTATCTCATATTGCATTTGTACCACCCCTTGACTACAGGTAGGTGGCAAGGATTGAGATACTGTACCATATTTTATAAAACCCCTTGACCACGAGCAGGTGGCAAAGGATGAGATGTACCACTTTTTGGGATACTGTACCACCTTTCATAAAACCCCATTACCACGGGCAGGTGGCAAGGTGAAAATTGTACCACTTTAAAAACACCTTGACTATGGGAAAGTGGCAAGGTTGAGATATTGTGATCGATTAATTTTGGTATATGGTCTTATAAGACCCCTATGGGTTCTACCTGGTAGCCTTATCTCAGTAGGTGCATACACCAGCCCTGTAACGGTCGTGATTCTACCCCATGCATTATATTCATACATCACATTTTCATTACATCATTGATTATTATTGCTATCTTATTCTGCTCTTACCTATATATATTGTGTATTAACCCCTTTTTTTGCAGGTGATGGCATTCTTCATTATTACATGCTTATCCAATTTCGCCTACCCAGTCGGTTGAACTTACTGTGTACATTGTAGTTTACTTACCCCTATTTGTTTTCTCCCTACAGTTTGAGCATAAAGACTCCCACGGGGTAGTCCTTACAAGTAGGAAACATAGTAGCAGTGAGTATACCAAAATACACCCAGTAGGTTTGACCGCCCAGGCAGGAGAAATCGAATAATCATGTAATAACGAAGAATTCTATCACCTGCAAAAAAAGAGGTTAATACATAATATATATAAGTAAGAGCAGGATAGGATAGCAATAATAAATAAAGATGCAATGCAAATGTGATGTATAAATACAATGTAGGGGTGGAATCACGACCATCGAAGGACCGCTGTATACATCTATTGAGATAAGGATACTGGGTAGAACCCATAGGGGTCTCATCAGACCATATATCAAAATCTCTCAACTTGCCACCTCAGCATGGTCAAAGGGTGTCCTCATATCTCAATCACTCACTTGCCATCTCAGCATGGTCAAGGAGTTTTATAAAAAATGGCAATCTCTCTCCTTTGTCACCTCAACATAGTCAAGGAATTTTATAAAAAGTAAATTTCTCTCTTGCCACCTCAGCGTAGTCAAGGGGTTTTATAAAAAGTGGTAAGTATTTCAACCTTGCCACCTTAGTGTCACGACCTAACTCTGGGTATGATTGTACTCACCTAACCCACCAAGGTAAGTCAGTCCAAACCTATTGTAACACCCCAACTTTTTTCTAAGCTAAGACCGATCATCCTTCATATGATATAGAATTTTAATTGATGATTCTTATTGAGCATAGATGTTAAAGACAATTTCCTAGTGTGGAATAAATTTGGAGATGATAAAAGGTCACAGTTCTAATGTAAGATTTTATAAAAGTTATATGGACCAATGAATTTTAGGTTGTATATACATTCTAGGATCAATTCCTAAATATTTAAAGTATATTAGATGTGATTTAGAGTCATAACGGATCTTTTACATCAAGTCAAGTCCAAAGAATTTCCACCGACTAAGTTTTCGTATGAGTTAATAGAAGGGTCAACTTCAAATGACCATATCTCCAAAATTCTAATGAGTTAGGTGACCAATTATATATCAAACTAAAGATCTTTCAATTATATTTTCAACACATCTTATTTCACCTTAATCAGAGTTCGGAGTAGAAAGTTATGACTATTTTACTGAAGACCTGTAGAGCTGTCTGAAAATCCGCGACAGCTCCACTTCGCGGACCTATCGCAAATCCTTTCTAGATAAGCTAAATGAGGTCCTTTTATTTTATGTTGAGGTTATTTTATCCTAAAGCATTTGGGGGTCTATATAAGGTCCAACAACACATAAACCATGAGTTTTTATAATTAAAACCCTCTCCTTCACTCCTAAACATAAACGCTCAAGAATCATCAAGAAAATTATCAAGTTAGGGATAGCTTCCAAGATTTATCATCAAGGTAAGTTATTCTTCATAAACTTCAGTCTACCCAACCCGAATTTCTTCATCTATTCATGAATCTCTAATAGAGGCTTAAATCATAACCTAGGGTTTCAAGAAAACGAAATCAAGAATTCTGGGAAAGGATTCCTTGATTCTTCCTTTTCAAGAATTAGGATTCTTCATCAAGAACTCTAAAGATTCTAAGTCAAGAATTCAAGAATCAAAGATAAGCCCTTCAAGCAATGTCTTTCCAAGTTCTTCCACTCTAAAAGAACAACCGAGATCGACGATTTTCTCCAAGAAGGCTAGTATTCATCAAAATTTCGATTGTAATATCAACTTTCCAGGTATGTAAGGCTAAACTAAAAACATGGGATTGTTCTCTCATATTCCCCATAGAGGTCATAGACGAGTTGATGATTGAAGAGTCTATATGCATGAATACTTGAGGGATTTTCTTGAAAAACGTATTTAAACTACATGTTTTCCTATGTTGATGATCATCATACTCTTTGTTTTCTTAAATTGAATATTTTCATGAGAACTTGCATAACCCTAAATGAATAATTTGAAAAGCATGCATAACAAACTTAAGAATTGAGTCTAGAGCCTCGAATTGAGATTGTTGATTGTGATGAGAGAATGATAATGAGTTGATAGAATTTGATTGTTTTATGAGTCCCTATAAACGAACTCTACCGATTTGTCTATTCAATTGCTTCCAAATGATTGTTCTAAATCTTGAATCATTGATGAGATTGATTAATGAAAGTGTTAAAGTCCCTATGAGATACCAGTTGTTGACAAGGTTCAACTCCCTATGAAATTGGTTGAGATGGAGGTTTTATAAGCATTGAGTCACTAGAGAAGTGTCAAGCATCGAAATGGATAAGAGTGAGTCCCACTCGAACTCATTAACTACGTCGCCATACGTAGGAGTGGACTAAGCCCGTTAGAGTCCGACAAGTCCCTATATTGAGCGATAACTCCATTAAAGTTGGACAAGTTCTCACTTAAGGGCTAAGCCCGTTAGAGTCGAACAGGTTCTTATTCTGTGGATTAAGTCTGTTAAAGTCGAACAGGTCCTCACCTTACAGTCCCTAAAACAATAGAGGACTTATTGAGTTTTGACTCCATACTGGGTGAGCTGATATGATTTTTGAGCGTTCCCTACCAGGAAAGTTTGGAACAGCTGTGGCAATATCAGTGTGATTGTTGTACATTCACTGGCTCATAAGTGATTGTTGTCAGATAAGAGAAACTCCCATAAATTTCCTACCTTGTGTACTCCGAGTCTAGATGAGATAAGAGGGGGTGAGCTCCTCTGAGATGAGATGAGATGAGAGGAGGTGAGCTTCTCTAAGATGACATGAGATGAGAGGAGGTGAGCTCCTTTGAGATGGGTTTGAGACTATTGATGAGTTTGAGTTAATGATGTGTCACTTGTCTACTCTTTATTCTTTCATAGATAGACATTTGACGATTTGATGTTTATTTTGAGTTGATATTGTTTTCATATTATACTACCAGTTTCTGTTTTACTCAACTCTTTTACATACCTGTACAATCCAAGTACTGATGCCCACTATGGACTACATCATTTTATGATGCAGAGGTAGGAACTAGAGATCATCAACAGGCGCTCCGTTGAAGATCTGAGATTCGAAGCTGATTTGGTGAGCCTCCCCTACTCCAAAGGATCCACTATTGTTATTTCATCATGCTTTAGAGTTAGATTGGACTATTTCCTTTATTTTGATTTGGGTAGCCATGAATCTGTCATTGAAACCAGATGATTAGTGATAGAGGCTTCATAGACGATGGTTGAACGTTGATGTTGAGATTGATAACTAGATCTTTCTACTAGCCTTCATTGTTTTATATATTCTTTTGAGACTTTAGATGAGATGTGTCTGTTACTTACTTATATTTTTCGCTGATCAATAGAGTTTATTTGATTGAATGATGTGATGAGGCTAAGTGATTCACTTGGGGACTAGCAATAGTCTCTTAGTGCCAGCCACACCATGGGTACCCTCCCGGGGCGTGACACCTATTCAACTCAACATAATAATAAGAGCGGAAAATAAACAGTCTAATGAGATAGATAGGTATAGGAAATCAAACTACAACCTTCCAAGAATCGGTGTCACACGTATAAGCCTTTATATATAGAATACTCAAATGAAATACATGTCCTAAATGTCTAGTTCTCACATAGAACAAAACATAATAATGAATTTCTTAAAGTCCTGCCAAAGATATAAGCAGCTACTTCATGAATGACCCGAAAGCTCAATCCTGTAATAAAGAATATCTAGCTAGAGAGAACGGGCTCACAACCTACAAAAATGTAGCAAGGGATGAGCACCAAAAAACAGGGTACTTAGAAAAATAGAACTAACCTAAAGTAGAGCAATAAAGTACACAAGTACTCCATAACTCCTAACCACAAACCACCAAACTACAACCCTACACTCAGAAAAATCCTAGCACAATATAATATACAATTCATAATATTATAGATATACACATCACCTGGCTTAATATCTCAATACACATATACATAAATATATCCAACAGTTACTCAAGTCAATGATAAAATAAGTATACAATCTTATAAGCAATACAGTAGTAATATCAATACAGGTATAATATGAGATAGGATAGATGCCATGAGATGTAAATGATGCAATGCAATGTCACATAATCGTGATGCATGTCTGTCCTATGAAACACATTCGCCGATTGCATAAGACTGGAACCCATAGAGGTGGCACAAGGACTATGTATCCGTGAATATTGCCGGAAAAGACCTCGGTCAATGCTCACCCATCCGGAAATGACCTCGGACACAATATTAACCAGCATATTACCTCGGCTCACCAACAGAAACCTCGACTAACATCAACTGGTAGAGACCTCGGCCACCAATCCACATGTTACCTTACTTATCTCTTGGTCATAGTCATCACAAGTATCAAATGCACAGATAATAGAGGATGCAATGTACATGATTTCAATGATATCATAGTGTCAACATCATAATAATTTCAATATTCTCAGAGTATCAATATCAACAATATCTTAGTATCATATCAATCCCAATATCAATCGTATCACAATGTAACATTCATCTTTACATCAATATTAAGCAATTCACAAGATCATACATATTACGAATCCACAATTAACCCATAAGCCAAGAAATCACTATATGAACAATTACTCAATCTGAGTCTCATGATCAAAACCTAAGATGATACGTTTTACCCCAAAGTAATAAATTACATGCCATAGGAGCATACAAGGTTCAATCATACTTAACAAAATGTTAGAAGTCCACTTACCTTAGATAAAGTCTCGAATCAAATCAAATCCAAAGCTTTCCCCTTTAAACGATACTCCGAATCACCAAAATCTATTCAAGCATAGCATCACAATCACATAACAAATCTAATGATATGAAAATCAATCAATCTGGAGTAAAAGGGTAAAATGGTCAAAATTTCAATGCCAAAAAAGTAACTGAAATTTGAAAATTAATACATGAAAATGTTCCCGAAATAACAAGGAGTTCAACAATGAAATCCGTTTAAAAACGGAGTTAAAATGAGGTAGAAATCATCAAATTAGTACTAGGAATCAGTGTAATTCCCAAATTCCACCATCAAAATCTCAAAATTCTAAGTTAAAAACACAAATTAATAAATGAAAATCAATGAAATAGGTTAGAAAATAGTTACCCAATCGATTTGCCTTGAAAAACCTTGAAGTTCCTCTCTAAAACAAAGCTTGAAATATTAAAAATGGTGGGAAAAGGCTTAAACCCATTTTTAAAAATGAGTCACTGTTTCAGGGGTTTTAATGCTCCACGAATGCGGAGGCTAGGAGACATAAAGCTCCGCGAACATGGATAACGCATCCACAAAGACGGAGTGAAGGCCGCACATGCTCCATAAATGCAGGCCTTAGCCCCACGAACACAGAGGTTTAGACACACTACACTCTGCGAACGCGGAAGAGTAGTTAGCTTGCACCAGAAACCTATTCCACTATCAATTACACAGCCTAGAAAATCATGGACTGGACCCTCTGAATTTGTTCAGAATCCCATGAACACAAACCAAACATGGCCCTACCAAAAATGACATTCCAGACTCAATGGAACCGTCAGAATTCGAAACCTCCATGGCCCCTCAAGAAAGATCATTTAAACTAGTTTCGGACTCAAAAACTCAAAATGTTCTTACAAGCTCTAAAAATTACAATGAAGCCATTTCTAGAGTTACTTTCACCATTCGAATCACTACAACTGACGAAATTTCGGTCCGAGCCTCTGAACTCCGAAAGTTGATCAAAGTCAAATTTATGATCCAAAATGAACTAGTAATGCAACTTTGGACCTAAAATCTTTGTTTCAACTCTAAATTCAGTTGTACCAGTTCTCCTAGATCACATTCGACATTCCAAAGCTGATGGAATCAACAAAATCACAATCCGACACTTGAAACTCAAAATGACCTCAAAACTCAAAACTTCTAGTTTAAGCCTTTAAAAACTCTTTCTTTAGCAAAACACCAACTTTTTATAAGGTTTTCAAAATCTGACTTCTAGACTTGACCAAAAATGACTCAAGGCAACTTTCAGAAGGGCAAATTGGCAATTCGATCAAAAATGCCAAAAATGACCTTCGAGGTCATTACATCATCCACTACTTAAAATAATGTTCTTCCTCAAATAAGAGATAAGGGGCATACCTAAAGGCTCGAATAACTGAGGGTATCAGGCACACATATGTCACTCTAACTACTATGTAGCCTCAGTCTCAGGTCCATGGCCCCATTGGACCTTTATTGAGGCGATCTTCTTAGTCCTCAACTTCTTCACCTACCTAATCCAAAATGGCCACTGGCTGCTCCTCATAAGTCAAGTCTGGGATCAACTCAACTGAATTCATAGCAATCACATGAGACTCATCCGAAATGTAACACCACAACATCGAAACATGAAACACCGGATGGACTGCAGATAGGTTGGGTGGCAAAGTAAGTTTATAAGCCATCTCTTCCACTCTGTTTAGAATATCAAAAGGACCAATAAATCTCAAATTGAGCTTTCCCTTCATCCCGAATATGATAACACCCTTCAAGGGTGAGACCTTCAACCAAACCATGTCACCAACCATGAACTCCAACGGTCGAATCCACCTATCTGCATAGCTCTTTTGGCAACTCTAGGATGTCACCAATCTACTCTAAATCAACGGCACCCACTCTAGATAATTCCTCAACATATCAACACCCATGCTCTCCACCGCTACAATGCCAAATCATCCCACAGGAGATCTACATCTCTGGCCTGATAAGGCCTCAAAAGGAGCCATCTGAATGTTGGAACGATAATTGTTGTCATATGCAAACTTTGCCAAGGCCAAGTGTTGGTCGTATCTAGCACCAAAGTCAATAATACAAGCTCGACATATATACTCTAGTACTTGAATGGTCCTTTCGACTGGCCATCGGTTTGGGGGTGAAATGTTGTACTCAAATACAAATGAGTACCAGCCCATGATGTAAGGCCCTCCAAAAGTGTGACAACGAACCACGATCTAACGCAATGGAAACTAGGACAACGTGAAGCCTCACAACCTGATGAGTATAGAGTTGGGCCAATCTCTTAGCTGCATACTTCACTTTGACTGGAATGAAGTGGGCAGACTTGTTCAACGGATCCACCATAACCCAAATAAAGTAAAAAACCCCAACAGTAGGAGGTCAGCCAACAACGAAGTCCATGGCAATGTGTTCCTACTTCCATTCGAGAATGGGCATTATCTGAAGCTCTCCACCGGGCCTCAAGTGCTCACACTTGACTTGCTGGCATGTCAAGCACCTGGCTACAAACTCTGATATGTCTCTCTTTATGCTGCACCACCAATAATGCTGACTCAGATCATGATACATCTTCGCTAACCCGCGGATGAATAGAATGTCTAATGCAGTGAGCCTCTTCAAGTATCAATCTAATCAAGTCACCCACCTTAGTCACACAGACATGACTCCCAATCCTCAAACAACCCTCAAAATTGAGCTTGGCTTTCGTAGCCTCCCCTTCAATCACCTTATCACGAAGCTGACATAGCTTCTCATCTTCAATCTGCCTCGTGTGAATCTAATCCATCAAGGATAAGTAAGCCTCAATTAAAGCAAGCACTCCACCCTGATTGGAAATCTGTAATCTCACTAATCCATTAGCCAATTTCTGAATATTTCGAGCCAAGGGTCGCTCCTCAACCCAAACAGCTGAAAGACTCCCCATACTAGAAGTTTTTCTACTCAAAGCATCCGCCGCCAAATTGGCCTTGCCCTGGTGATATAAAATAGTAACATCATAATCCTTAAGAAGCTCAATCCACCTCATATATTTCAAGTTCAGGTCCTTCCAACTGAATATGTATTGTAGGCTATGATGATTGGTGAAGATGTCACAATTAACCCCATAAAGATAGTGTCTCCACAGCTTCAATACAAACACAACTGCCGCTAACTCTAAGACATGGGTGGGATAGTTCTTCTCATAAGCCTTTAACTGTCTAGCAGCATAAACTATCACCCTTCCTTTTTGCATCAAGCCTCTACCCAAACCAACCCAGATGCATCACGATAGACTATGAAATCAACACCCTCCTCTAGCAATGTCAAAATAGTAGTTGTAGTCAAGAAATATTTGAGCTTTTAGAAGCTCTCTTCACAGTCATCCGACCATAAGAATAGAGCATTCTTCTGAGCGAGCCTGGTCAATGGGGCTACTATAAAAGAAAATCCCTAAACAAATCGCATGTAGTAACCAGCTAGGTCCAAAAACTATGAATCTCAGTGGTTGAAGTAGGTCTAGTCCATCCATGAACCATCCCAATCTTCACTGGATCAACCTGAATACCCTCTCTAGACACAATATGCCCAAGAATACTACCGAACTGATCCAGAACTCACACTTGGAGAAGTTGGCATATAACCTCTCCATTCTAAGTTGCTGAAGTACAATCCTCAAATGCTACTCATAATCCTCTTTGTTCATGGAGTAGACCAATATATCATCGATGAAGACAACAACAAAAGAATCCAAATATGGTTGAAATACACTATCCATCAACTCCATAAATGTGGATGGGGCATTAGTCAGCGTAAAGGACATCATAAGGAACTCATAGTGCCCATATCTCATCTGAAAAGTTGTCTTAGGAATGTCAGAAGCCCTGATCCTTAGCTGGTGATATTTGTATCTTAAATCAATCTTGGAAAATACGAATGCACCCTTAAGCTGGTTGAACATATCATCAATCCTAGGGAGGGGATATTTGTTATTGACTGTCACTTTGTTCAACTGTCTATAGTCAATACATATCCTTATAGAGCCATTTGTTTTCTTAAAAGATGAAACAGGGGCAACCCATGGAGATACACAAGGGCGTATGAACCCTTTACATAAGAGTCTTAGAGCTGTTTCTTTAGCTCCTTCAACTCAGTCGGAGCCATACGGTAAGGAGGAATAGAAATAGGTTTGGTGCCCCGCTCAAGATCAATGGCAAAATCAATGTCCCTGTTAGGTGGGACTCTAGGAAGGTCTGAAGGGAACACATTAAAAAACTCTCAAACAATAAGAATAGACTCCATCGGTGGTGGCTCAACATCGGTATCATAAATAAAAGCAAAATATGCAAGATAACCCCACTCCGCTAACTTCCATGCCTAAATAAAATATATGGCTTTGTTAGGATAAGATCCACTCCAACCTTGCTATACAATATCCCGATCTACCCAGAATATTCAAAGTCGTGGTCTTAGCATAGCAATCAAGAATAGCCTGATGAGGAGAAAACCAATCCATTCCCAATATAACATCAATATCCATCATATCAAGAATAATCATATCAACCCAAGTCTCATATCATGATAAGGTCACAAGGCAGAATCAGTACACCCGATCCACTACAAAGGGCTCACTTATCAGGGTTGAAACGTGAACAAGCATACTCATAGTATCGCATGGGAAGTTAAAACCTAAGGAGAAGTATGTAGACATATAAGAATAAGTGGATTCAGGATGAAATAACACAAATTTAGGGTGATGGAAAACTGGAATAATACCTATAATCACAGCATCAAAGGCCTCAGCCTTGGGTCTACCTGGAAAAGCATAATGACCACCTCGACTTTTACTCAAAGAAGATTCCCCTTACTAGAATGGATAGAAATATCATCTACTCCTCTACCACCGATACGTCCTTACCTCTATTAGTCTGACCTCTACCACGACCTCTAGTCTACGAGGCTAAAACTCTGGTGGTGTTGGATTTTTGACCATGTTGCGGAGTATGAATGGTGGGGCCCAAAATAAGTCTACCTAGGGCATTGTCGAATCATATGATCAGAAGATCCACACCCATAGAAAGATCTAGGGGTAGACCACTTTTGTGAAGGAGCAGGAGGGATGTTGTAGTCTCCCCGGTCTGCAAGCCTTTATTGGGAACCAGATGAAATCTGACCTGATCTATAAGAATCACGAGGGTCTTGCCCTCCAACCAAATTTGGTAGGGCTTGATGCTAAAATGAACCTCGTCTTCTGGCCATACCTTTGTCTCTTGATGAGGCAACTAAGTACTTTCTCGATGTACAGACCCTTTGTAGGGTCCCCTAACTCCTCTCTCTGCATCAACTAAGCCTCTTTGGCGGCACTAACCATTGACTAGAAGGAAGATCCATCTATAGATACCCAAAATACTGACTGTCTGATAGGATAAATCAAACCTTTCATGAATCGACGAACTCTTTCCTCCTCGGTCATAATAATAGTTGTAGCATGATAGGCCAACTAACAAAAGCGAACTTCATACTCTAAAGTGGTCATGGTGCCATGTTGCATCTCGAACCTCATATGGATGTTCTCATGGACACTCTAAGGAACAAACTGATCATAAAAGGCACTAGAAAATGTCTTCCAAGTCATTTGAGGAGACCCAACTAGAAGGGATCCTGTATAAGTCCTCCACCATTCCCTACCTAGCCTAGGGAGCTGGAGAGTAACGTATCTCATACCATGCGTCTCTGCTAGTCCCACAACATCATGTAGCTCTCTATAAGTAGTCAAGAAAACATGAGCATCCTCAGCCTTCCCACCCTAAAATTAAGGTGGGTCCATCTTTTTAAACCTCTCGTGCTTACGTTGCTTATCATCTAGTAAAGGAAGCTACTGGTGGAATCTTAATAATCGGTGCTGCTAGTGGCTGTTCCACCTAAACTTGGGCCTTAGGGACTTGTTGTTGATCTTGAGACTGAAACCTAGCCTGAATCTATGAAGTACTAGATGTATCAGTGGAGCTAACTACCTACCCAAAGTCTCAAGTACACCCAAAATTCTCAATAGCGTATCCTGAAGTAATGGTGTTGTAGTAAACTCATGAGGAACCTGCTCCTATCTAGGCTTCATGGCTGGCTTGGGGGAGATATCCCTCTCATAATCTCTCGCTAGTGTGGCTCCTCGGCCCAATATCTAGCTCATCCTCTAGCACGGCCCCTGCCCCTAGCGGGTCTCAATAGACACATCAGGGGATGCCTCCTGTCGTCTTGTAGCAGCAGTAGCTCTAGTCCTCACCATATGTCAAAGAACACACAACCACTCAACACTTAAAAAGACTACATATGAATTGATTAGAATGAAGCAAAGAGAACTTTGTAATAGTGTTTATACCCTATCAAGGATAACTTATGGACGTCTCTGCACTGATCTTTAAAATTCTACTAGATTGGGCTTGTTCATAAGTGAGACCTATGAACCTGGGCTCTGATACCAAATTATACTTTTGTACCTTCCTGTCCTACATGGTTTTTGTTAATACTGCTCGGTTCTGCTTGGTATCAGTATTGAAGCATTTCAGCTAGATGGTTCTATCAGATATTTGGTTATGTGTACATGATTGGGTTGGGAGCTTAATTCAGACTTGACATTTGTAGCCTTACACCTATTAACTCTTCATCGTGTGTGGTTGTACCGGTTGGGCTTATGAGGTTCGGTTGGCATACAGGCTTAGTCGACAGGGCCTTACATCTATGTACATCACTCTACTGTTTTCTAGATTCTGAGGGCCTTACAGCTATGTACATCACACTACTGTTGTCCAGATTCTGATTACGTACGTTGGTACATATATGTTTTTCCTGGTTCTTGAAGATTTGAGTTACTTTGCACCCACGTATTTATATTACTTAATTGTGGTAGACTGTTACGGTAGAATCATATTCTGGTTTATTCCTACTTTATTTACTGTTTTTACTCATTTAGCCTATGATGCCTATGAGGTAACATATCCTTTGTACGCACCCCTATATGTTTGCATCTATTTCATGGTGAAAGTCCTAGCTCGAGCGAGCAACAACTATTCTTCCTATGATAAAAGCTACATTCTTAGACTAGTGGTGAGCATTGGACGTCCGTGGATCCTTACAATCTCCTTCTGTATTTTTGGATATATTTTATGACTTGAGACTTGCCCTGTGTATTATTTTGGTCCTGTATATGCATATAGAATTGTATTATCATTAGTGTGTTTTATCTTGTCTATAATAGTCTTGTATAGGTGACTTCCAGGTCTTTGGTTGGGATATTATGTTATTTTTAGGCTTATGTATGCCTAGTGCCAATGTGTTCTTGTGTTGATATTTGTTAAACTATTCTATTATACCCGTTACTAGTTGTTCCAAGATAGGATTAGGCTTGCCTATTGGAGGTAAGGTAGGCACCATCATGACCTATGAGGTCAGGTCGTGACATAAAGGATGAATGATATTTTTATATCTTGATTTGGTAGGAGTGAAAATGATAATATTTAAGAAACCATTTAACAATTTTTATAGCTAATAAAATTGAACATTTACTCATTAAAAATAGGACAAAGAAAATTCTAAATAACAAACCAATCTCCCTAAGATTTCTTTGAGAATAATTACATAGCTTTAGTCATGACAATAGCAATTATTATAAGAAACTAAAGAGGATGATTAAATGTTCGAGATAATGCTTAAGCATTGCAAATATGAATCTGGAAAAAATTTCGTGAAGTCGTCAAATAAATCTAAATGATCATTGAGACGTACAAAAATCTCCACATAAAAGAAAAACATAGTCACAAATTAAAACATGAAGATCATCCAATAATATTTATGTATACAAATTAAAAATGATTTAACACCTCATGGTAGACTTGTGACGCCCTATAACTCTATCCTCACATGTACCTATGTTTTAAGTCTCACTCTTATATGTGGGAAGTGTATTAGGGTCATAAGAGACCCCTAGTCAATCGTCGAGTTCAAAACATTCCTATAGGATGAGTTTCTAGTCTTAAATTATGCAATAGTCAACTTTTAATGATCATAACTCTTAGCACACAAAGAATTATATAGCCCATGACATAGCAAATAAAACCCCTTTAGATTAGATTTCCAACGCAATTGATTTCACCTCATTTAGAGTTTGGAGTCAAAGATTATGACCATTTTATTGAAGACTGCCTAAGCAGAGTGCATTTTACGAAACCACTTTATGGGCCGTAAATCAAATGTACGGCCCATCTGCTAAATCATGGCAAAAATCCTGAAACTTGACATTGTTGTCCTAGACTTTACGGAACAATCTACGGGTCGTAGAACACTCTATGAGTCAGCGAATGGGGCTCATAAAGTGATCCAGAGACCCCAAAAATCGGCCCAAAAGTTTACGAAAGGTTCCCTACGGGCCATAGAGGGTCTCATAGACGACTTGACTTGCAATTATAAAGAGGGATGTTTTTGTCTTTTCTCACCCTTTTAAACCTAAACTTATCAGTTTTCACCTAATTAAACCCCTAGAACGTACTTATTCATATCATTAGCTTCAAAACACTCCAAGAACTCAGAACGTAGTTTCAAAGGGGCAAATGCTAGGGCTTTCAAGAACCTTTTTCAATTCCTTCAAGAAACTCATTCTCCAGGTATGTTAGGCCTTCCAAAATTTATCATACATATGTTTTAGCATCTTTAATTACAAGTCTCTACCTATGATCAAGCATATGAGTTGAGATCAGTTTTGCTCCATTACTAGTTGATTTCATCAAAATACTTCTTCATGCATTTTTCTTGATAAAAGTCATGGCCTTTACTGATTTTAGTATGAAATTAAGCTATTGAGACAAGATTTACAATTATTGTTATAATTGTGTGAACCCTATACATATTTTATAAAAAGCTATTATATTCACAATTTTCAGTTAAGTTTAAGGAGTAATTATAACTTCTATATTAAGAAGATAGCTAAGTAATAAAATTATAATTTTAGACACCTTGCAGTGATACAACTTTCAGACAAAGAAAAGAGACAAGTTGAGAAAGGTTTAAGTAAAGCTAAAGTTGGGCTAAGTCCCAAAAGACTAAAAAAATATTTTGAGTACTTTTACTTTTAAAGTTATGAGCATTATAAAAGTTATTTTGGGAGTAGTATTGAGAACTGATCTAAGTGAGAGTAATAATAACTTGAATTCATAAACTACATAGCCGTCGTAGGATAGGAGTGTACCAAGGGTACAACTCCTCACTTGCTACTGAGATGGTCCAGTTTTGGGATGGATCCACTCCCCTAGTTTTCAACCCTTACCCTAGAAAAATATTGGATGGCTCTCACAGCGTGGGCACGACACTGTATCATCACGAAGCTTATAGTGGTGGTTGTCGGTTAGAGAAACTCCCCAATCTAAAGTAAACTAGTCTCCATGTATAGTGTTTCAGCATATGTTTTTACTTTCAGCATGCACTTTACTTATTACTTATGTTATACATTTTGAGACATGTTTTAGTTACTTTGAATACAGTGCCTTATCTTAAGTTCTCATTTTTTGCTATTTTACATATCGTACATTCCACGTACTTACATCCTTGGACCTTCATCATTTTATGATGCAAACGAAGGTGACAGAGTTTGTTAGCAGACGCTTTATTGAGGACCAACTATTCATTAAGCTATTGGTGAGGCCTTTTGCCAGTCAAAGGCTTTACGGTCTTCATTTATTTTTAGTATTTATTTTTAGTTGTAGTTACCACGAGTCTATCGTGGTAGTTGTTTCAGACTATTCTAGTTAGAGGTTCCATAGACTGTATGTCAGGAGTTTCAGATTCTATTTTCAGTTGTTGTTGAGACATTTTCACTATTCAGTTTATTCAGATATTTGTAGTATCTTTAGCTTGTTGTATTTATGCCTTTCATTATCATTTAAGTCTTCTGTTGAGTAAAGTGGCCAAGCCAAGTGGTTTGCTTGGGACCAGAAATGGTTCAGTGTGCTGGCCACATCCAGGATGTGAACTCAAGGGATGACAAACTTGGTGTCAGAACACAGAGTTCAGATGTCCTAGGGAGTCTATGGAACTGTGTCTAGTAGAGTATGTATTATTGGTGTGAAGCACGCCATATCCATAATAGGGAGGTTACAAGGCATTATGAAGTGTCACTATTAATTGTTATACCCTCTCATGCCTTAGAGTTTACCTCTGTTAAGTCCTTTCTAATTCGTGCATTCATGGCTTGTATTTTAGATCATGCCTCTACGTAGAGTCGTCGGACCAGCTAGAGATAGAGGGCACCCAACTAGGAAGAATGCAAACTAGCCTAAGCCACCAATTCTTGAGGGACCTAGAGGTCCAGCTATGCTTGTTGAGTAGCCACCGTAAGTAGATATCTCTAATGCTGAGCTCCGTCAGGCCATTCAGACTTTGGCACGGGCAGTCACTACACAGGGAGGTCAACAGGGATATTGCAGACATGATGGTACAGATACACCAAGGTTCATGAATTTTAGAGGATGAACCCACCTGAGTTCACGGGGTTTAATGTGAAGGAGGATCCTGAGAACTTTATTAAGGAGCTCCAGAAAGTATTTCAGGTTATGCACAAGGGTGATGCTGAGTGCGTTGAATTGGCTGCCTACCAGCTCAAAGGAGTGGATAGACTCTGGTTTGATCAGTTGAAGGGAGGTAGAGCCGAAGGGGCGCCAACTTTGAGTTGGGCAGAGTTCAAGGAGGCCTTTCTGGGACAGTAGTTTCCTACAGAGTTGAGGTAGGCTAAAGTAATGGAGTTTCTAAATCTAAAGTAGGAAACTATGAGTGTGAGGGAGTACAACCTCAAATTCACTCGACTGTCCCATTATGCTCCGACTATGGTGGAAGACATACATACTAGGATGGATCTATTTGTATCAGGGCTCTCTCGGATGACTAAGAGAGAGGGCAGAAAACCTATGCTAATTGGGGATATGGACATAGCTTGCTTAATGGCTTATGTGCATCAAGTGGAGAAGGAGAAGATACAGGATAGGGAGTAGTTCAAAACAAAAGGGCCAAGACATCTGGCCAGGAGACAGGTAAGAAAGGGGCTAGAGTTGCCAATCATTCATCCTTTTAGCCTAGGACATCTGGACTAGCACCTTTGTCTGCTAGTACACCTGCACCGAGGGTCAAGAAGGAGTAGGGATCACAAAATTGCAGATATCAATGTAGCCAATCAGAGGGAAGTGTGGATGAAGGATTGACTTGTTATCCAATTTGTGGTAAGTGTGGCAGGTCTCATCCAGGAGAGTTCCTTGTGGGCACAAATGGTTGTTTCATATGTGGTCAAGTGGGGCACTTTTTGAAGGATTGTGTGATGGAGAGGCAGGAAATCAGGGATAACATATCTCAATCAGTCTCTTTAGCACCACAGGGTAAGCCAATTCAGAGGGATGCTACATCAGGGATAGGCGTGGGCACAAATCGTCTATATGGTATAGCCACTAGACAAGAGCAAGAGAATTCAGCAGATGTGGTTACTAGTATGCTCAAACTTTTTACTTATGATGTTTTTGCATTATTAGGCCCAGGTGCCATATTGTCATTTGTGGACCCCTACGTAGCCACGAAGTTTGGGATAATTCTAGAATGTCTTCTTGAGCCTTTTAGTTTTGACACTCTTGTTGGGGAATCTATTCTAGCCCAAAGAGTCTATAGGGATTGTCTAGTGTTAATTTACCATAAAGTACCTTAGCTGATCTGGTTGAGTTAGACATGGTAGTTTTTGACGTCATTCTAGGCATGGACTGACTTCATGCTTATTATGCCTCCATAGACTACAGAACCAGGGTGGTCAAGTTTGAGTTTCCTAATGAGCCAGTCTTAGAGTGGAGGGGCAGCTCAGTCCTTCCTAAGGGTCGAATTATCTCATATCTCAAATCCAAAAAGTTAATTTCCAAAGGATGTATATACCACTTAGTCAGAGTCAAAGATTCTAGTGTCGAGACACTATCTCTCTAGTTTGTTCTAGTCATGAATAAGTTCCTAGAATTCTTTCTTGATGATCTACCTGGAGTCCCTCCTAATAGGGAGATACACTTTGGGATAGATAATATCCCAGATACTCAACCAATATCTATTACTCCATACTATATGGTTCCTTCAGAACTAAAAGTGTTTAAAATACAGTTGAAAGACCACCTAGATAAGGGTTTCATTAGACCACGTGTCTCACCTTGGGGTGCTCCAGTTCTCTTCGTGCGTAAAAAGGATGGTTCTCTTATAATATTTATAGATTACCGTTAGTTAAATAAGGTCACCATAAAGAATAAGTATGCTCTTTCAAGAATTGATGACCTGTTTGACCAACTCTAGGGTGCTACTTGTTTCTCGAAATAGATCTCAAATCTGAGCACCATCAGCTCAAAGTTAGAGAAAGTGATATCCTTAAGATAGCTTTTAGAACCCGCTATGTTCATTATGAGTTCTTGGTCATGTCATTTGGACTGACAAATGCACCAACGGCTTTCATAGATCTTATGAATAGGGCATTGAGGGCGTACATATATATGTTCGTCTTTGTATTCATAGATGACATGCAGGTCTACTCTCGTAATGAGGAAGAGCATGCCAACCATCTTAGAATTATCCTTCAGACCCTTAAGGACCAATAGTTGTATGCCAAATTTCCCAAATGTGAGTTTAGGTTAGCATCTGTGCCATTTTTCGGTCATATTGTTTCTGGTGAAGGCATTCAAGTTGATTCTCAAAAGATTATCGCAGTAAGGAACTAGAAAAGGCCCAAAACTCCAATAGAGATAAGGAGTTTCTTGGGTTTGGCAGGTTACTACAGGCGTTTTGTAGAGGGATTTTCTTCTATCTCAACTCCCTTGACTAAGCTAACACAGAAAAAGTTTAAGGTCGTATGGTTTAAAGCTTGTGAGAAGAGTTTCCAAGAGTTGAAAACTAGGTTGACTACAGCTCCGGTCTTATCCCTACCCGAGGGAGCTGATGGCTTCGTTGTTTACTGTGATGCTTCCACAATTGGTTTGTGATACATATTGATGCAAAGAGGCAAGGTAATAAAATATGCCTCCAAACATCTTAAGAATCATGAGAAGAACTACCCAACTCGTGATCTTGAGCTTGCTGCCATAGTGTTTGCTCCCAAAATCTGGAGACACAATCTTTATGGTGGGCATATGGATGTACTTACTGACAACAAAAGCTTGCAGTATGTATTCAGCCAGAAAGAGTTGAATTTGAGGCAAAGGAGATGGTTGGAGCTGTTGAAGGATTACATCTTGAGCATCCTCTATCAACCAGGTAATGCTAATGTGATTGTTGATGCTCTTAGTAGGTTGACCATGGGAAGCACTGCACACATTGAGTATGGAAAGAAAGAATTAGCTAAGGAAGTTCACAGACTAGTATGCTTGGGAGTACAGATTGAAGATTCTGACGAAGGTGGTGAGATTGTCAAAAATAGGGCGTAGTCATCCTTCGTGGTGGAGGTGAAAGAAAAGCAAGACTGGGATCCTATCCTCCTTCAGTTGAAAGAAGATGTTCAAAATCAAAAAGTATTAGTGTTTGCAAAAGGGGGAAATGGAGATACCAAGGTAGATTATGTGTACCAAGTGTTGATGGCCTTAGAGACGGGATTCTAGCAGAGGCTCATAATGCCAAATACTCTATTCCCCAAGGTACAACAAAAATGCCTAGAGATTTATGAGAGCTATATTGGTGGGTGGCATGAAGAAGGACATTGCAGAGTTTGTGTCCAGGTGCCCGAATTGTCAGCAAGTTAAGGTAGAGCACCAAAGGCCTTGTGGTGTGGCCCAGAATACTGAAATTCTAGAGTGGAAGTGGGAGATGATCAACATGGAGTTTATAAGAGGCTTACCTCGATCTCGTAGATAGCATCATTCAATATGGGTAATAGTAGATAGAATGACCAAGTCAGCTCACTTTCTACCTATCAAGATAACAAATATAGCTGAGGATTATGCCAGCCTTTACATTAAGGAGACCGTAAGATTGGATAGGGTTCCCATATCCATTATTTCAGACAGAGGAGCCCAGTTCATAGTACAATTTTGGAAGTCCTTTCAAAAAGGGCTTAGTATGAAGGTGAATCTTAGTATAACCTTTCATCCCCAGATAGATGGGAAAGCGGTGTGGACCATATGGAATCTTGAGGATATGTTGGGGGCATATGTTATAGACTTTAAAGGTAACAGGGATGATCACTTACCCTTGATTGAAATTTTCTATAACAATTGTTTCCAGGCTAGCATACAAATGACACAGTATGAGGCCCCTTTTTATGAGGAGGTGCAGGTCGCCTACTGGGTGGTTTTAAGTTGGTGAGGTAGGATTTATAGGACCTAATTTAGTCCATCAGACTATAGAGAAGGTGAAAGTTATTCAAGAAAGACTAAAGACAACCTAAAGCCAACAAAAGTCTTATACTGATGTTAGGAGGAAAGATTTGGAATTTAAGGTACGTGATGGGGTGTACTTTACGGTTTCACCCATGAAGGGAGTTATGAGATTTGGGAAAGGGAAAGCTCTGTCCTCGATATATTAGCCCATACCAGATTATTAGGAGGATTGGTAATGTGGCATATGAATTGGAACTGCCACCAGAGTTAGTTGCTATTCATCCAGTATTCCACATTTCTATGCTTTAAAAGCTTGGGAGACCCCACACTGGTTGTGCCTTTGGAGTATTGGAGTCAAGGACAACTTTTCATATGAAGAGATCCCATTTTAGATACTAGATCGACAAGTTCGTAAATTGAGGAAAAAGGAGATTGCTTATCTTAAAGTATTGTGGAGGAACCAGTTCGTCGAGGAAGCCACTTGGGAAGTTAAAGAGATATGAAAGCTAGATATCCTCACTAATTCGTGCCTTCCAATGACGAACATGAAGGTAATATTCCTTATTCCATCATCAAATACATCTTTGTATATGAGTAATAACATATCCGGATAGCTTTCTATTGATAAACTAGTTCATGAGTAACAAATATGCGTATTTTCCTTAGTTTCACCTTCATTCGAGGATGAATGATCCCAAGGGGGAGATATTGTGACACCCCATAACTTTATCATCACATGCACCTATGTCTTAAGTCTCACTCTTATATATGGGAAGCTTATTGGGGTCATAAGAGACCTTTAGTACATAGTCGAGTTCAAAACTTTCCTATAATTTGAGTTTCTAGTCTTAAATTATGCAATAGTCAACTTTAAATTATCACAAATCTTAGCACACAAGGCATTGGATGGCCCATGATATACCAAATGAAAGCCCTTTGAATTAGCTTTCTAAGGCAACTAATTTCACCTTATTTGGAGTTCGGGGTTAAAGGTTATGCCCGTTTTACTAAAGACTGCCTGAGCAGAATGCATTCTATGAAACCACTTTACGAGGCCGTAAATCAAAGTACGACCCGTCTGCTAAATTATGGCAAAAGTCCTGAAACTTCACATTTTGGTCCCATACTTTATAGAAAAATCTATGGGTCGTTGAACACTCTACAGGTCATAGAATGGGGCTCGTAAAGTGATCTAGAGACCCCAAAAATTATCCCAAATATTTTACGAAAGGTTCCCTACAGGCCGTAGAAGCTTCTACGGGTCATAGAGGGTCTCGTAAACAACCCGGCCTGCAATTGTAAAGAGGGTTGTTTTTGTCTTCTCTCACCGTTTAAGCCTAAACTTGTCAGTTTTCACCTTATTCATACCATTAACTTCAAAACACTCTAAAAACTTAGTACGTAATTTCAAAGACCCAAACTCTACGACTTTCAAGAACCTTCTTCAATTTTTTCAAGAAAACTCATTCCCTAGGTAGTAAGGCCTTCCAAAAGTTATCCTACATATGTTTTAGCATCTTTAACTATTAGTCTTTATCCAAGATTAAGCTTATGAGTTGAGATCAGTTTCTCCATTGCCAGTTGATTTCATCAAAATGCTGGTAGATGCATTTTTCTTGATAAAAATTGTGGCCTTTACTGATTCTAGAACTAAATTAAGCTATTGAGACAAGATTTACAGTTATTGTTGTAATTATGAGAACCCTATATATAGTTCATGAAAAGCTATTATATTTACAATTTTGAGTTAAGTTTAAGGAGTACTTACAACGTCTATATTTATATAATAGCTAAGTAATAAAGGTATGATTTGAGATACCTTGCATTGATACAACTTTCAGACAGAGAAAAGAGACAAGTTAAGAAAATCAAAAGTTGGGCTAAGTCCCAAAAGACTAAAGAGACAATTTGAGAATTTTTACTCTTACAGTTATGACCATTATAAAAGTTATTTTGGGAGTAGTATTGAGCACCAATATGAGTGAGAGTAATAATAACTTGAACTTATAAACTACATTGTCGATGTAGGATAGGAGTGCACCAAGGGTACAACTCGTCACATTCCACTGAGATGGCTGAGTTTTGGGATAGATTCATTCCCCTAGTTTTTATCCCTTACTTTAGCAAAGTATTGGACAACTCTGGCAACATGGGCAAGACGTTGTATCATCACAAAGCTCATAGTAATGGTTGTCGGTTAGAGAAACTCCCCACACTAAAGTAAACTAGTTTCCATATACAGAGTTTAAGCATATGTTTTACTTTCAGCATGCACATTACTTTTTACTCATGTTATCCTATTTTAAGAGATGTTTAGTTACTTTGAGTATAGTGCATTATCTTACGTTCCCTATTTTGGCTATTTCACATATCGTACATTCCATGTATTGACATCCTTTGGACCTGCATCGTTTTATCAGTAGATGCTTCGTTAAGTACAAGCTATTCATTGAGCTATTGGTGAGGCCTTTTACCAATCTGAGGCTTTAGAGTCTTCATTTATATTTTAGTATTCATTTTCAGTTGTAGTTACTGCGGGCCTATCACGGTAGTTGTTTTAGACTATTCCAATCGGAGGTTTCATAGGTTGTATGTCAGGAGTTTCAGATCTTATTTCAGTTGTTGTTGAGACATTTCTACAATTTAGTTTATTCATATATTTGCAGTATCTTTAGATTGTTATATTTATGCCTTTCATTATCATTTAAGTCTTCCGCTGAGTAAGTAGCCAAGTCAAGTGGTTCACTGGGACCAGAAATGATTCTGGGTGTCGGCCACATTTAGGGTGTGAACTCGGGGCATGAAAGACTTCATTGATATTTTTGTTGTGCTTCTCCTGGTACATATTCAGAATTTCTAAGAATGATTTGTACACATGATCATTATTTTGAGAACTCTCCCACATGAGGTTATAACCACAATACTTATGTTAGGTCTCATATTTAATTTATTTGTATCTATATCTATACTATTATAAAAACATGAAGAAAAGTATTTTCCAAAGAGAACCATTTCCTAAAAACTATTTCTCCTACTTATTCTACTGTTTAGTAGAGAAGCAATAAAATATTAATCCAACTAGCGAATTGTTATGGAGGAAGATAGGAATGGAGAGTGAGGGTTAGGGTAATCGAGGGTGGTTTGGTCAAGGGGTGAGAGGTTGGAGGGTGGGATTGTTTTGACAAGACTGTCAAAACAATAAACTTGAATCATTTCGCTTATACAACTTGTATTCCGTACTTCCAATAAGGAGGTTAGATTTCACATTTTTAAGGAACTTTTTTTTACATGGGGGGTAGGGGAAGGGGAAATGGGGAGGGAGATTACAATATGGGGAATCGAATCCCCACTAACAAAGTGGAAGTTCAGGTAGCTAACCAAGTGAGCTACTAAGATTCCCCAATTTTTAAGAAAAAACTATTTTTCCAAACAGTTTGATTAGGGGTCGTGATTGGATGGATTGAATCAAATTTTGATGTGTCATAATGTATCAAGACAACAAACAGGTTAAGACCCAATCCAAATAAATATGGTTGGATTAAAATAGATTGGTAATGGGTTATAGAACGAATCAAAATCCAACTCAACTCAATTTTTACCAAGTTTTCATTTTATTCTTGTTCTTTTACATATTCATGCCTGATAAAATTATTCTTCTTTATTATGGCAATATATAACATTATATCAAATTTTAAAAATTAAAAATATATTGATAAGATTTATGTTGAATCAATTTGGGTTATATATTAACCTAATTTTTAATGGGTTGAGCTAATAAATGAGACGATCAATAACCCACCCAAATTTAAACGGGTTAGACGAGTTGGGTTTGATTTTACCACCATTAATGTTAATAAACAAAAATAGAAAAATTAAAAATATTTTTTGAAAATATTTTTTTCTATGCAAAACACACCCTTAGTCTTTATATTTTATAAGATGGGTGCTTAAAATATAAATTTTGTAATACTTACATCATGAGATATTATTGTCAAAATGAAATAGTAAGAGATTAATCTTTACTTTCTTCACAAAAGTGATTGCTTCTTCAAGCATAATTCTCTGTGGAGGAGTCTCAATTTTCCCTTTGTCTTCCTCTTCTTCATCCCACTTAGGGAGAAATCTAACTGCATAGCATTAACCAATCAAAATGGAAGATTATTTTCACCATGAAATTTTCTTTCAAGACTTACTAATTCGTTCATAACGCTCTATAAATTCGTTGAGACCCTCAGTAAGTTCGGAATATTTTTCAAGTATATTAGCAACTTGAAATGAGTATCATTTAAGATTTCAAATCTGTCATGCTTAAACAAAAATAACAACAACACCAACGGGTACTTCTTCGACATTGCAAGAATGTATTCCTTACTATTAATGTTCATTATACTGCTTGTATAGCCTATGTGTCATACTCCGGGAGGATACCCTTGGCGTGGCTGGCACTCAGATACTAATGCTAGTCCCCAAGCGAACAGCTTGGCCTCATTGTTACATCATACAGGACAACGGAAGAAACATTCTCAAGGAAAAGGCTGTAAAGTAATCAAATAACCTAGTCTTTATATAAAAAAGAAATTTTCAATATAACAAAAGTTGGAAAAGGAACAATACTCAACATCCTCTACTCAATGCCTATAAGCCTCTATCTCTAACATCTAGATGGTACCATGATAAGTCATGCCTACCTAACTCAAAGAAAATAGAAGTAACTAACGAAATAAAATAAAGGCTCCTCCGGATAGCAAGGAGGGCTCACCAACTCTGTAACTCAGGAACTCTGAACCTTAACAATAAGCCTGCTGAAATCCTCTATAGCCTGTATCTACATCATAAAATGAGACAGCACCGAGTGGCATCAGTACATGGAATATACAGTATGTAAGATGACTCAAGAAACATATAAAGCTCAAAGTCAATACACCGACTCAACTCAAGACTCAACTCCTCATCTTATAACTCAACTCAGGTAAATGATGCAACTTTACAGTTTGAAATCATGCTTAAAAATAAGACTCAGCATCTCAGTTCGAAAATCATGATATGCTCAACTCAAGTGTTCCTTAGAAGTTTCTCTAACTGACAACTATCCACCCCACCATGAGCTCTGGTGATGTACAACGAAAAGATGTCATCTCCACATCCGCCCTAAAGTTGCAAAAGAATAGGACATCAACCTCTACCTCTCTCTCTTAGATCCAAAGAGCGTGTCCATCTATTGGGACATAGGCCAGCAGAATTATCCTGTGCGACCATCCTACACTGGCAATGTAGTTCTGGGGTGCTCCTCAATCACCCAACTCGGTGCTTCATACTCCTTCCAAGATTAAAATGTGCTCTTAGAAATTAACTAAAACTCATCTCTTTAACTCATCTCAAATAAGTCAATTCAGTTTTCAATAAGTCAACTCAATTTCTCAACAACTCAATAACTTGGGACCATCATTCATGCAATGCAACTCAAGACTCTAAATCACTCCTTGCAAGACTCTCACTGATTTCAGTGAAGTACATCAAATCATCCAGGCTCAACGCATAAGACATAATAGATATTCTTTACGTACATATATAAAACAAGAAAACATACTTCTCCGGCCCAATTTACTGGGTTTAGAAGGTTAAATTCATAATTTTCAATTTAGTCAGTAAGCAAAGAAAATACTGAATTTAGGGCTAGGATATCAATCATTTGAATAACATTCATATTTCATGATGTGACGACGCAACTCATGAATTGACTCAAATATTTTCATGAAAACTCCAACATATACAAGAATTTAGAACTGAAAAACCACAGGATTTAAAACATGTGATTTATACCTTATGATTTTAATTCAAGTAGACGGGAGGGGGGGGAGTGAACATAATCCAACACTTTAGGTAGCCTTACATACCCTGATTGAAGCTTTGGAAAATTGACCTCAGAACTCTCCTCGAACTCCTCAATTTTACGCTTCTTTTCTCTCCTCTTTAGCCGTAGTCTTTTTTCAAAGACTTAGAATAGGGTTTAAAACCCTTTTCTCAAGGACATAGAATAGAGCCTCACACATCTTTACACAATCATGGATACATATTTCAAGTGCCTTCTCATCTATTGAGCTATCCTCATCTCACTTGTCTTACCTAAGGGGCACATGTATCCTGCCCATAGCATCACTTCCTCACAAATCAACACCTTTTTCTCAAACATACACTATGGCAAGCCTCTTAGAGAAAATCTCAAACCAAGGCTATCACTCTCATGATGCTATCTCCTCTTTAACACTAATCCTCAAAATTCAAGCTTAGGGTCTAGTACTAACATGTGCATCTATCACGCACCTCTCTAATGCTAACTTACAACTACTAGGTAAAAATTTAGGGAATATAATCCCACTAAAATCTCATAGCAAGTATTCAATCAACACATCCTTTCCTCAAGTATTCAATCAACACATCCTTTCCTCATAACTCATTGCCACTCACCTATTCGATCACATCTCTTTATCTGACTAAGCTCATAACTCTATGAGTCTCATGAACTCTTAATTAAAAATCATAAGGCTAATTTAGATCTATCACATTGAAAGCACTATTTTCCCCTATTCAATATCTACACTTCACCCTCAATAGTATGAATAATACAAAACATCAACATAAATTTCCTTCTAGTTTGAGCATGCTTTACTACACTCAAACAATAACTCTTCCTTTATACCTCATCATGAAAATCCTAGGGTACTTATGACTCTTTCATCAAACTTATGGAAATCGACTCACCACTTCATTACTTACCTAATAAATACATAACTCTAATACAAGCCTCAATTAACCATCACTCTTGCTATCTCGTCCCTTTCTTTCCATCATCATCCTTCTAACTTTGGGATGATTCAATTCTACTGAGGGTTTATAAGACCTCACATATCACTCTTATGTGATAACATTAAACTCTTTAGAGACATAATATCCTCTCTCATAGGTCACATCGGATGTATGTTTTGAAGAAAAGGGTCTGAGTACATTGAGAGTTAACTCAAATGCACGATTTATATGAGTAATAGTTCACTCTTTCTAGACGATCAACTTCACACACTAGTCGGCTTCTCTCAATCTTGGAGTAGTCAATCTATCATTCTAATTAGTTTATCACAGAGGATCTCATCTGTAAGAGTTTGAACATTACTGTATCTATCACCTCATGGATGAGGCATAGTCAAAAGGTTTAGAGCAACGCATGAATCATCATAGATTTCTTAGGAAATAGATCTATTGTACGATTCAGAATCTGAAAGAAGGGAAACTTTTCCTGATGTCCTTAGCCTCCCTATTATGAATGTGGAGTGGTTCACACTAATAATAAGGACTCTACTAGACACGACTTGATAGACTTCCTAGGACACTTGAACCCTGTGCCCTGATACCAAAGTTTTCATGCCTCGAGAAGGTCCCTTAGCGTGGCTGGCACTCAGAGACTATTGTTAGTCCCCAAGCGAACTACTTGGCCTCATCATCACATCATACTCAACAACAGAAGAAAAGTTCTCAAATAAAAGGATGTAGAGTTATTAAATAACCTAATCTTTATATAAAAAATAAATTTTCAATAAACAAAAGGTGGAAAAGGAACAATATTCAACATCCTCTACTTAATGCCTATGAAGCCTCTACCTCTAATATATAGATGGTACCATGATAAGCCATGGCTACCCAACTCACAGAAAATAGAAGTAACTAATGAATAAAATAAAACCTCTTCCGGATAGCAAGAAGGTCTCACCAACTCTGGAACTCAGGAACTCAGAACCACAACGTTGAGCTTGCTGAAGTCCTCTATCACCTGTATCTGCATCATAACATGATGCAACGCTGAGTGGCATCAGCACGTGGAATGTATGGTATGTAGGATAGCTCAAGAAACAGATAAAGCTTAAACTCAATCAACCGACTCGACTCGACTCAAGACTCAACTACTCATCTTATAACTCAACTCAGGTAAATCATGCACGTTTAAAGTTTGAAATCATGCTTTAAAATTAGACTTAGTGTTTAATGAAACTCAGTTCGAAAATCATGATATGCTCAACTCAAGTGTTGCTTGGAAGTTTCTCTAACAAACAACTCTCCACCACACCATGAGCTTTGGTGATGTACAACGAAAAGACGTCATTGCCATGTTAACCCTAAACTTGTCAAGGAATAGGACGTCAACCTCTACCTCTCTCTCTTGGATCCAAAAAGAATGTTCATCTATTGGGACATGGGCCACCAGAATTATCTTGTGCGACCATCCTATGCTGGTAACGTAATTCTGCAGAGCTCCTCAATCACCCAACTCAGTGCTCAATACTCTTTCCAAGACTAAAATATGCTCATAGAAATTAACTCAAACTCATCACTTTGACTCATCAAAAACAAGTCAACTCAGTTCTAAATAACTCAACTCAATTTCTCAACAACTCAATAACTTGGGACCATCATTCATGCAATGCAACTCAATACTCTAAATCACTCCATGCAAGACTCTCACTGATTTAAATTAAGCACATCAAATCATCCAGGCTCAACACATAAGACATAATAGACATTCTTTACATATATATATAAAACAAGAAAACATACTTCTGGGGTTCAATTTACTGGGTTTAGAAGGTTAAATTCACAATTTTCAATTTAGTCAGTAAGCAAAGAAAATACTAAATTTAGGGCTAGGGTATCAATCATTTGAATAACATTCATATTTCATGATGTGACGACTCAACTCATGAATTGACTCAAATATTTTCATGAAAACTCCAAAATGTATAAGAATTTGGAACTCAAGAACCACAAGATTTAAAACATGTGATTTATACTCATGATCTTAACTCAAGTAGACAAAGGGGTGGGTGGATAAACATTATCCGACGCTTTAGGTAACCTTACACACCTGGATTGAAGCTTTGAAAAATCGACCTCAGGAAGTCTCCTCGAACTCCTCAATTTTACGCTCCTTTTCTCTCCTCTTTAGCCCTAATCTTTTTTCAAGGACTTAGAATAAGGTTTAAAACCCATTTTATACTTAAAAACAACCTGTTTTTTATCATATATTAAATCCAGGAGGGGTTTGGAAAGGTCTAGAATGCCCCTCATGAAATTCAAAAAAGGTCCATCTCGGGACATGGTGTCCACGATGCGAACAAGGTTTATTTTTTATATTTTTCAACGAAAATTCTTCGAACAAGGTTTCTATCCGTAGAAAATTTTTAGAATAAAATCAAATGTTGGTACGTGATGGTGGCACGTTGCGGCCTTGTCACACACCCACACTAATTCGCGTTTTTGCATCAAAAAGTTATCTTTTTATTTGGTTACTCCAAAAATTAATTGAGACCACTGTTGCACTCAATTTTTAATGTTGATCACAAATCTGGCCTTGGATTTTCCACAGAGCATGGGAAGGCACGTTATGTGCACATCTATCTTCTAGGATTATTTTGGTAATTTTGTCGGTGTTACACTATGCTTTGCATAAACGTAACATCAACCAAATCATTGATAGAAGAAATTGTAAACAAAGAATTAAATGCATGATACATGCACCTATAACGAAATGTTAAGTCGTTTTAAGAAATAGAGATTCTTATGTTATAAAAGATTTATCTCATAAATTTTGATGTGTCTTTTGAACTATTCGATAACTTTTGTTATTTAGATGAGGATAATTTTAGATAATTAAATTAGTTGATGGGTTAAAGTGGTAATTTGTTAAAATCCTAAATCAATTATACCATGTTTATTTAAAATAGGTTAATAGAATTTGTCACTTTTAGTACGTTATTAGTTGGAATAAAGAGATACGTCTTTCTCCCTACTAGGCATACAAAAATATCATAATTAACACACTCAGCATGAGACATATCTGAAACCCTTGCTTATAAGCATAGATTTAGTCGACAACATCTTGAAAACTAAAAATGTCAAATCTTCCTTCTTTTTTCAACTTTAATCGCTCTTCGTGGACAAAGTTTCTCTTTGGTTTAAAGAATTGTTGATTAGGGTGAAGTTTCAGTTCATTTTGCTATTGGATGGGCCTAGGCATGAGGTCTTTACTGTTAATTTTCTTGAACTTTATTTCATTATTTCATAAAAGATTTTGTCATATCACCTTTTACTATGTCATGCTCATGATTCCTGGTGATATGACAAAATCTCTTGGGAAATGATGAAGCAAGCTCCAGCAAATCAACAGTAAAGATTTTATGGCTAGGACCATCCAATAGCGAAACAAACTGAAACTTGACCCTAATCAACAATTCTTTAAACCAAAGTGAAAATTGGTCACGAAGAGCAACTAAAGTTGAAAAAAAGAAGGAAAAAATTTGACAATGATTTTATTCAAGATGTGGATGACTATGTCTATGCTTATAAGCAAGGGTTTTAGATTTGTCTCATGTCGAGTGGGTTAACTATGATATTTTCATATGCGTAATAGGGGAAAGGCGTATCTCTGTATTCCAACTAATTACGTACTAAAAGTGATAAATTCTGTTAACCAATTTTTAATAAACATGGTGTAAGTGATGTAGGATTTTAACTAAATTACCACTTTAACCCATCAACTAATTTAATTATCTAAAATTACCGCTCAACAAAATAATGAAAGTTATCGAATAGTTCAAATTAAATATCAAAATTTACGAAATAAATCTTTTATAACATAAGAAGATCTATTTCTCAAAACGACTTAACATATCCTTACATTAGATATCAATATACCCATCTTTCACCCTTGAACGGTCAAAAGATAGCTGAGCATAAGAAAGGGTATCAAACAATCAACAAAAAGTTATGGATGTCGTTCATGCATATCCGTCTCAATCTCCCAGGTGGATTCCTCAACTGAATGATTCCTACACTGGACCTTTACTTATGCAATCTCCTTGAAATTGGTATGTCACGAATTCAACAATAAAACTCTTTATTATATCCATCTTATGAATTAACTCATGACAATTTACAAGAAATCATAAGCATCCTCAAATTTGATATCCCTGAAGACCATGAGTTTTAGTTTTAAGAACGAAGTGAAGAGATCATGATGGTCACTAAACATCAAATTCTTGTATTCAATCGATGAAACATATTTGTCTCCAAGGAATCTTCCATACGAGGAGTACAATAGTTGCATATTTCTCTGCTTCCAACCATTGTGAAAAAGAGAAGAAGACCAAATACCAATTCGTATTTCCTAGATACCAATTGGATTCAAGTAATGACACGAAAGAAATAAGAAGAAAGGGGGGCTTCCTAAGGTTTTGTAGCTTCTTGAAGAAAAGTAAAGGCGTCCTCATGCCGTTGTGCAAAAATCTACTAGACATGTCCTTATGTGATAAGATCAGTGAACCTAAAGCTCTGATACCAAGTCTTTCACAACCCAAAATAGACCTGAGTGACACCCGCACCTAATCTCCTAAGTGGGCGAATCAATGATACAAGTCCCAACCTATATAAGCAGTTCAACTTCTGAAATACAATAGTAATACAAAAGCTCAAATTTATAAAACAAGAAATAATAAAATTCACTAAGTCTATAACAAAGCATTTTCCCAAAACCTGAAAGTCATCACACAAAGATATCTAGTCTCAAATACTAAGTCTAAGAGTAGTAATACAAAAGTAGATAAATAAAATATTTTGTGCCAAAACACTAAGGATATTATTCCATGACCTAGAGAATCCAATACGATTTAGGAGTGTATTTTGATGTACTAGAAATCAGCGATAGTTGAGGGCAAGCTAAAATCGATGGAACACTCGTTGCACCCAACAAAAGTAAAACAAAGAAAAACAAAAGTAGGGGTCAGTACAGGGCGACATGTACTTAGTAGGAATCATTGGCCGACTTAACAGAAACCAATATACACAAAGTGATAGCAGAAAATCAACTATAGACCTTAACATGTGGCAAGCAACAAGCAACAAGCACATAATCAGTCAACAGTATCAAAAACAAATATGAGGACTTAGGCCTCGATAATGCTTCTTTTAGGAAATGAGCTATTTGAGATTGAGTACATTAAATCATTTTAGTATGTTCTTAAATGCAAGTAGTGGTTAAGTTACATTATCATCCACTCTGGAACAATTCTTAGTTTGGGCAAAAAAGCAAAAGCTTTAGACAATCATGTACATAAAAATCACCAAGAGATATAGAGCTTACAATTTTCGGAGGAAGAACCAAATCGCCTCTTAAGTAGAGATTTACCATGTACATCATCACCAAATCTCTTCATGCTGCAAAAATATAACAACAACAATAACAACATTTACAATCAAAAAAGAAAACAAAAGGGCATGTTTCATCCTCTAAAAGATTTTACCTTTTGAAGAACAAAAATCAAAAGTATCAATAGATCTATCAACAACAAAAAAAAAGTTAAATCAATGATTTGGATTTTGAAAATTCTCTTTCAATTGATTTTTCTTTGCCTTTTCTCTTTCTCATTAGAATAACTACAACACACAAACAAAAGGTGAGGTAAAAAAATGAACCGAAAAAAAAATATGGTTATTGCATATCTTATGTAATGTTTTCAATATATGACTATGCACCTATATATATTGTCTCAAACATTGATTGATGTGCAAAAAGGTAGAATTTTGAATGGGCTCAAAACTAGGGTTAGGCTGAACATATTGATTTTCATGATTGAACCCAAATTTTAATTTTAAATTTTGAAATCATACTTATAATTTTCATAATAAAAAAATGAATTATTTTAGATCATACTTTATTTCTCTAGAATGATTTTCTTTAATTCTATTAATATTCCAAAAAGAACAAATGATTTTTTTAGTATTTTCGGAAAACGTATAAATTTGTGGTCAATGTATATATATATATATATATGGTCAAATATCTTTTTATTAACATTACATATTGGTGAAAATTTACGTGACCCACAACAAAATATTAAAATTGTTGAATATTTAAATTTCAAAGTTATGCCCCTCACTTTTAATTTATTGCACAAAAGTATGTTTTTCATCTTTGAAAAAATATTACAATTAAGAAATCAAACATCAGTGGAAGAGTTTTTCCATCGATGATTGATTGTTCTTATTTAAAAAAGTAAAAAAAATTATTTATTTGCAAAATTAAAGGTAATGAAATTATATCGACAAGAAAATTAGACAACGTTAGGTATTTGGATTTTGAAATCATATATTCTATTCAATATTTGTGATCGAAAATCAGATTATGCTACATCACTTTAGATTACATTAGAGGTGTGTTTGGTACAATGAAAACATATTTTGAAAAATATTTTTCAATTTTCTCATGTTTGGTTGACTTAAAAGTTTAGGAAAATGTTTTCCAAATCAACTTATCTTCCTCAAATTTAAGAAAAATGATTTCCTTCCAAAAGCTAAAGAAAAGATTTTCCAAAACACTCATTCAACCTCAAATTACAAATTTGTTTCAGACTCCACTCCTACCATGACCCCTCTCCCCCCAACAAAAAAATATTAAAAGTTTATTTTCAAAAATATTTTACATTTTGAAAATTATTTTTAGCCCATCCCTACCCCGACCCATCTATTCCCCCAACTCCACACCCCCCCCCCAAAAAAAATGAAAAAGTTTTTCTTTTTTAAATATTTCAACATTTAAAACTTCTATTTTTTTTACCTTGACCCCACCCACCCCTAACCAGCCTCCTCCCTCCACCCCCAACAACAAATCAAAAATTTATTTTTTAAAAATATTTTAAATTTTGAAATTTTTACTTTTTATACACCACAACTTACCCCAACCCCCTACCAGCCACCCTCCCCCACCAGCCATAAAAAATTTAAAACTTTTTTTTTGAAAAATTATTTCAAATTTTAAAATTTTTATTTATTTACCCCACCCCCACCCCCACCCGACAAAAACATTAAATTTTATTTTTGAAAATATTTCAAACTTAAAGAATTTTATTTTTTTACCCAATGCCTAAGCCCAATCCCCCCCCCCCCCCCCAGCACCACTGTAAGGACCCAGATGTTATAAGACTTCATTGGAGCTTGAAATTTTGATTTCAGGAAATTTTGAACCCTGATGACACTCCATGGGAGTTTCACGGTCTGTGTAAGGTTACACGGCCCGTGTGAGCCTCCATGAAGCGACCCTAAGCCTCATGAAGGATGTTTATCCCTTAAACATGGTGATTTAAACTAAGGCACACCACACATGGACCCCCCTCATGATCCTTGTGACACCTTACAGACTGTGTGGTCGCCTTGACTTGAAATCCTACAATTTTGGGACCAAGTATGGTCACACAGCCAAGTTCATGGCTCGTGTGGGGTGTCACGTCCCATGTGGCCACCCCAAAGGCCTCCGGGGTGAAATTTTTGTAAGTACGGAATCACCATCTCGTAACTTGATCGTGAAATTTTTCTAAGGAGAGGGGTACGGGCAGTGTCACGACCCGTGTGACACTACACAGCCCGTGTGGCCTCCCGTGAAGGTGACTTCGTTGAAAAATTCTAAGTATGGGATCTTTAAGATCAAGCTAAGTTCACTTTCAAGCTTCAATTCAAGCTTATATATGTTGTGTAAGGCCATTATTGGTCTCCTACATCAAGCCATGTTCTAAGGAATTCCATTAGCTAAGTTTTCCATAAAAATTGATAGAAGGGTCAAGTTTGAATGGTCATATCTCTTACCATAAAATGAATTGGGTAGCCAACAACCTATCAAATTAAAGCTCTTTGGATTATCTTTCCAACGCATCTGAATTCACCTCATTCCATGTTCGGAGCAATACATTATGCCATTTATCATAGAATCTGTCTGGACTTGATGGGGTGCCTTCACGACCCATGAAGTTGGCCGTGAGAAGTTTCGGAAACATTTAAAGGGACATTTTATTAAGGTGTTTTTGATATTTTGACTCATTCCCAAGGCTTTTTAAGGCCTTTAACCCCCTCCTTTTACGTTCCTATACTTCTCCTACACTAATTCTAAACCCTCATCCAAGACTAATCCTTAGTATCTAGAATTGAACTCTCAAAATTCTCGCCAAGTCTCTCCTTCAAGATTCAAGCTAGGATTCAATTGGAGTTTCAACTTCAACCTAAATTCTTCTCAAATTCCTCTTCATAAGCAAGGTATGTGGGATTGATTCTTAGTCCTTTTCAACCAAGAAGACTCAAACTCTTTTCAATTGATTATCATGAAATTTTGCTTACTTTAAATATGGGTTTTGAATATTATTGATTATTAAATTCAATTGAAGTGTGGGCTATGCTTTATTGTTGATTTAAGCCCTAATATATTGAAATACATGATTATTATGAAGGTTTGATCATGCATTGTCCCTTTAATGTTTGAACTAAGCATGGATGATCTATATTACGACTTAAATGTGGATTTAATTATGGATTTTCTTCAATTTCATATTATATTATTGATTTTAGATTGAATCTCAATTACCCATGATAATCTCACATCATTCATGGCATATGCATTCATGAGCATTGGACTTAATGAAAAATATAAAGTGGGTTTGGACCCAATATGTTTATGTGTATGATTTTGATGAAAATATGGTTATGAACAAGAATTGAGTAAGAGTCTGTTAACATGAGCATGATATAAGTTGAACACCATCATGATATGAATTGATAGTAATATGAACTTGACTTTTACATGAATATGAATTATATGGGTGTGTGTATGATATGATATCTTGCATGAGTGTGTAATCACATGGGTGTATTGATGAGGATGGGTACAACCCTCCCTTTACACAATGCATAGATGAGGATAGGTACAACCTTTCCTGTGCACATGTATATATAAGCTAAGTGTGCATTGATGAGGACGGGTATAACCCTCCCTTTACACAATGTATATATGAGGGTAGGTACAACCTTCCATATACACATGTATGTATGAGCAAGGTGTGTATTGATGAGGACGGGTACAACCTTCCCTTTATACAATGCATAGATGAGGACAGGTAGAACCTTCCCTATGCATATGTATGTGTGAGCTAAGTGTGTATTAATGAGGATGGGTACAACCCTCCCTTTACACAAAACATAGATGAGGATAGACACAACTTTCCCTAAGTACATGTATGTATAAGTTAAGTGTTTATTGATGAGGATGGTTATAACCCTCTCTTTACACAATGTATATATGAGGACACGTATAACCTCCCCTATACAAAGTCATGTCATGAGCTATATGTGTATTGATGAGGATGTGTACAACCCTCCCTTTACACAATTCAGGCAAGGAGTGACTATTTGACTGCTAGTATATGTGGCTTATGGCTACTCTATAGTTTTCATATGGCATATTGTGTGGGTTAACATCATCTTTCTTTCATGTTGTACGCCTGCATACTAGTACATTCAAACGTACTAGCGCTTACTTTTGCCTACATGATTTAACCATTTAGGGACCAGAGACTACCTTCATCCATTGTTTGATAGCTAGGTCAGATTTGAGAAAGTGTAGTGGTTAGTCCTATCTTTCAAGGACAAGCCACCATCTATCTACCTTATGTTGTTTCCGTTTTAATATTTACTTTAAGGATGAGCAGGATACATGTCTTGGCTTCTGTCTTATCTTATGTCTAGAGGCATTGTTGGACATCTTGTAGACTCTTGTCCGATCTATATGTTATGTGTTGTATTTGGAGCTTATAATTATGGTTATCTATTGGATGTGGCTATTATGGATTTATTATGAGAATTATGATAAGTATTTATGATTTGATGCGAAAATGTGGAAGATCCTAGGTCTCGTATTGCCCCTAAAGAGTGAGTCATACTTACCCGCCCTTTAGTCTTTATGGGCTATGTGTTATGTGAATCCATGTTAATCCCTTTCCCTATGATATTCCCATAGTGTGAATCCTACTTTCCGGTCCCTTAGAACTATAGGTTTGCTATTTTTGTACGCTTCCTAACCAATGATGTGTGAACGGATGCTAAGAGGCCTGTTTGGGGACTCTCGGGTTCTCATTCGCCATGTCATTCCTAGGCCCTAGGCTCGGGTCGTGATAGAGATGGTATCAGAGCACTAGGTTTATAAATGGTCCTCGGGTCCAACATGTCACGTCAAGTAGAGTCTTATTCATGGGTGTGAAGCACGCCACATCTATAGGTAGGAGGTTACAAGGCGTTTTACAAAATATTTCACTTTTTCATGATTCATATCGTCCTATGGAACGTGTCTTAAAATTTCCTATCTCCTTCCCTCCTAGCAAATAGTGAGAGTTAATTTGGGCTCGTAATGCAATCCAGGCAAGGAAGATATTGTACCTGATCTTATAGGCGAGGTCAAAAGGGAATCGGTGAAGGATGTGCATTGTTTGACAAGCTTGCTCCTTTGGATATTCAGATTTTCTTGGGTTGGCTGATTACTATGGAAGGTTTGTTAAAGGTTTCTTATCTATAACATCTCCATTGACCAAGTTGACTCAAAAGATGGCCAAGCTTGTATGGTAAGATGAGTGTGAGAAGAGTTTTCAGACTTTGGAAGATCGGCTTACATCGGCTCTTATTTTGACTTTACCGAATGGCTTAGATGGGTTAGAGGTGTATTGTGATGCTTCTCAGATTCGGTTGAGTGGTTTACTTATCCTACACAGTAATGTGATAGCTCATGTGTTAAGGCAATTGAAGGTGCATGAGCATAATTACTCCACTAATGATCTTGAGTTAGCGACGGTAGTGTTTGCCTGATTTGGAGACACTATTTGTATGGGGTGCATGTTTATGTTTTCACCGACCACATGAGTTTGCAATGTGTGTTCACTTAAAGGGATCTTAACTGGAGACAAAAGAGATGGTTGGAACTACTTAAGGGTTATGACATGAGTGTACAATATAATTCTAGCAAGGCAAATGTTATAGACGATGCTCTTAGTAGGCTATTTATGAGAACTGTGGCTCATGTTGATGAGGGGAAGAAAGAGTCGGCAAAAGATGTTCAATGTTTGGCTAGATTGGGTGTTAGGATGACTGACTCTAATGATGGTGGTGTTCATGTTCAAAATGGGATTGAATCTTTTGTGATTATTGATGTTAAGGCTAAGCAAGACTTAGACCCATCACTGGTTGTGTTGAAGAGGTTGGTTGCCGGAAACAAGATAGAGGTTTTCTCCCAAGGGGGAGATAGTGTAATTAAGTACCAAAATTGATTGTCTGTTCTAGACGTTAATGGTCTTAGGGAGATGATCATGAGTAAAGTCCATAACTCTCATTATTCTGTTTGTCCAGGATCTACCAAAATGTATTGGGACTTGAGGGAAGTGTGTTGGTGGCATGGTACGAAGAAAGAAAATGCCAAGTTATATATTTTGGAGTTTGTTAGACTAGGTGTTGTGCTTATTTTATTATATTAGATTGTGCTATCCAACTTACTTCTCACTTTTGGAAATCATCTCAAAAGGGGCTCGACCCTCAGGTGAAGTTGAGTACATACCGTTTTTCATCCTCAATCCATTGGGCAAGCCGAGATTAAAATTCAAACATTGGAGGACATGTCAAGGTCTTGTGTGTTGGAATTCAAGGTTAATTAGGGTGACCATCAACGACTTATTGAGTTTGCTTACAACAATAGCTTTCATACTAGCATTCGTATGACACCGTTTGGGGCTTTATGTGGTAGAAGTGTAGATCTCTGGTGGAGTGGTTTGAGTTAAGATGAAATGACTTCTAAGGGCCCAGATTTAGTATTAGAGGGTATGGAGAGAGTGAAATTGGTTTGGGAAAAGTTGAAGATGGTTTGAAGTCATCAAAAGTCTTATTAGATGTTGGAAAGAGGGATCTTAAGTTTCTTATTCGTGATTGGGTGTATGTGAAGGTCTCACCTATGAAGGGTGTGATGAGTTTTAGGAAGAAGGGCAAGCTTAGTCCCCGGTATGTAGGTCCTTATGAGATTTTTGAGCGGATTGAGTATATGGCTTATAGGTTGGATTTGCCTCCAAATTTGAATTCTTGTCACCCGATTTCCCATGTGTCTATGTTGAGGAATTTGGTTGGTGATCCTTGTACTATTGTGTCTTTGGAAGGTGTTGAGGTTGAGGAAAACTTGTCTTATGAGGAAGTTCCGATTAAGATCTTGGATGGGAAAGTGTTTCAACAAGGATCAACATGTTGAAAGTGCTACTTAGGGAGTGGAATCAAGTATGATGCAACGATACCTCTATCCTTTCCAATCTACTAAAGCCTATGATATTAGGTTTTTCCTATTCTCAATGGTCCTTATTCCTTTACTCCTCAGTTTCATGACATGCAATGCATACATGTGCACGAAAATGATTTTTAAAATGTTTTGAATGATTTAAATACGTTTTGATATGAGTTTTAAGGACTTTATGATTTTCAAAAAATGAACCATGCATTGTACCTTGTGTTTGAATGTTACCCGTTCTGAGTCAAGCCTTTCAAGCTTCGTTCTAGAACATTCGAGGACGAGTGTTCCCAAGGGGGAGATGATGTAAGGACACAGATGTTGTTCAACTTCATTGGAGCTTGAAAAGTTTGATTTCGAGAAGTTTTAAACCAAGGTGATGCTCCATGGGAGCTCCCATGGTTCGTGTAAGGCCACACGGCTCGTGTGAGCCTCTATGAAGCGACCCATGGCCTTATGAAGGATGTTTATCCCTTAAATATGGTGATTTAAACTAAGGCATACAACACATAGACCCCTCACGGTCTGTGTGACACCTCATGGACCGTGTGGTCGCCTTGTCTTGAAATCCCATAATTTTGGGACCAAGTATGGTCACATGGCCAAGTTCACGGCTCGTGTGGGATGTCATGGCCCCTGTGGCCACTCATAAGTCTTTTAGAGTGAAACTTTTCTGAGTATAGAATCATTGTCTTGTAACTTGATCGTGAAATCTTTCTAAAGAGAGGCGTACGGGCAGTGTCACGACCCGTGTAACACTACACGACCCGTGTGGCCTCCCATGAAAGTGACTTCGTTGAAAACATCTAAGTATGGGATCTTCAAACTCAAGCTAAGTTCACTTTAAGGCCTTCAACTCAAGCTTATTTATGTTGTTTAAGTCTCCTACATCAAGCCAGGTTCAAAGGAATTCCATTGGCTAAGTTTTTCACAAGAACCAATAGAAGGGTTAATATTAAATAGTCATATCTCTTAGCACAAAATGAATTGGGTGTCTCACAACCTATAAAATTGAAGCTATTTGAATTGTCTTTCCAACGCATCTGGTTTCACCTTATTTCGAGTTCGGAGCAAGAAGTTATTCCCTTTATCATAGAATCTGTCTGGGCTAAACGAGGTGCCTTCATGACCCGTGAAGAGCTTCACAACCCGTGAAGCTGCCCGTGAGAAGTTTCTGGAAAAATTTAAAGGACCATTTTATTAAGGTGTTTTTGATATTTTGACCCATCTCCAAGGATTTTTAAGACCTTTAACCTCCCACCCACCCCCCACATAGTACATTCCTAAACTTCTCCTACACTAATTCTAAACCCTCATCCAAGACTAACCCTTAGTTTCTAGAATTGAACTCTCAAAATTCTCACCAAGTCTCTCCTTCAAGATTCAATCTAGGATTCAATCATGGTTTCAACTTCAAGCTTTCTTCTCAAATTCCTCTTCCTAAGCAAGGTATGTGGGATTGATTCTTAGTCACTTTCAACCAAGAAGACCCAAACTCTTTTCAATTGATTTTCATGAAATTTTGCTTGCTTTAAATATGGGTTTTGGATATTATTGATTGTTAAATTCAATTGAAGTGTGTTCTATGCTTTATTGTTGATTTTAAGTTGATTTAAGCCCTAATATATTGAAATACATATTATGAAGATTTGTATATGTATTTTCCCTTTAATGTTTGAACTAAGCATGGATGATCTATATTATGATTTAAATGTGGATTAAATTATGGATTTTTTTCAATTTCATGTTGTATTGTTGATTATAGATTGAATCTCAATTATCCATACAAATCTCACATTGTTCATGGCATATGCATTCATGATGTGAGACCCCGTGTTTCTCTTCTTCCATTATTAAAATAGTGTGGCATTATATAAGGCACATGTGATTTTTGCTACCACCTAAGGATAATAAGGCTGAAAATAAGTTTTAATATCAAGTACCTAAAGTTTTAAGCCAAAGGAAATACCCTAAATGCACGTTCGGGATTAAAGAAATCACCCGAGTGGCACCTCGCCCTTTTTGGAAGGTTTAAACTAGGTTTAACTTTTCGGATGGAACTAAAAGTGTATACTTTGCTATTAATGGATTTTTAAAAGCTATTTTAATAGCACAAAGGTCATACATTAAGTTTTGAAATCAAGAAAGTTGCAAGATAAAGGTTGGCCAACGTTACCATAAGTTTCTTTATGAAATCCTTCTTAAATTTGGGTCAGATGTATCAGGTCATATCTCCCAAACTATAAGGATTCAGAAGGTGCATGAACTATCAAATTGAAGATCTATGAGTCTAGTTTGCAACGCATAAAACCACGCATATAACTGACCTCAGAATAAAGAGTTATGACCGTTTTACCGAGACTGCCCGAGCTGAAAACCGGGTCATGGGTCGGGTCGGGTTGACCCAACTTAATGTCGGCTAATTTTGAGATTTTTAAAGCTCAAATCACTTCCATTTCGTCCCCAACAGCTTAGAAACTGAAGGAAAACTCCCCTCAAGGTGCCAAAAGGATTTGAGTAAGTTTTTTCGCATTTTTACCGTTAAAATTTGTCTTTGTGCCTAGAAATGTGTGTCTTACGCTTTGCAATTGTTTTCGTCTCGTATTAGTTGTGTTTGGAGCTATTTTTGGGCTATAAAATAAGGTGGTGTTCTTGGTGATATTGTTGGTTTGCAGCTGGTGTGTTTAGGTAATAATTTTGGGGCTCTTTTACGGTCATTTTTACGAAGTTTTACGGACGTTTTCTCACGTAAATGCTCCTTGCCGAATCTGGTCATTAATACTGAATTTTTTACTGTTTATAGATGTCTTTAAGCTGCGTATATATAGTTGTTGCGAAGCCTTAGACGTAAGAAACAACTTTCGTGAAGGAAATTTTGGCAATCGGACGTTCGTTGGAGAGGTATGTTAAGGCTAAGCTCCGTCTCTCCTTTTAGCACGAAACCCGAAAAGTTTCCCAAAACGTCAAATGCGATATCTTACTATTCTGTTGCTAGAAAGACCTTCTGTGAAAGGCATTGGGATTGCAGTTGAGTTATATTCACGATGGTAATAGGTTGAAATTCCATTCGTTCACTTAAACTGGACATTCAATTTCTATATATCATTTTGTCGGTTTCCCGGCTACCTATTCACATGTCCAAGGTGTTTCTCTTCTTGGTGTAGTGCCATTAAAATAAATCTAGAATGCAAAGGGAATGTAGTATTCAAAATCAGTCCTTCTTCCATAGAAAAATATAATTAAAGAATTTAACCAGTAACGCGATGGTTTCTAATATTCCCCGGTGAAATGCTCCCGTCTAAACTACTAAGGCACTTGATCCTGTTTAAATATATTCTTTTACTAATTGACATGGGACCAAATATAATCATTATGTAAATCACCTTCACGAACATTCTCAAAGTTAAGGCTTCACTCTAAATGTTGGGTTAAGTTCCCAAACTTGTTAAAAAGGACATGTATGATTCCACGAGCCATATGTGTATGTCATGACACAATTATGATGTTATGAGAATAAATGTACCAATGAGCCAAGATTGGCTAAATGACAATGACTATGATTCTATGAGAATGAGTGTATCAATGAACCAAGATTGGCTAAGTTTTTGCTATGGGTTACTATGTGCATTCAACATTCATATCATACATTGCACGTTATGCATGGACTTCGAGCTATAATCGAAGGTATGGGGCCTATTTGCCCAACTATATATATGTATATGGTACAGATGGCCAAAGGTTGGCAGATATGATGCCGGTTAGCTACCGGAAAGGACCACCAGTGCTAGCATTTATGTCATGCATTTGCATATATATATATATGTATTCACGACATGTGATACTCGAGCATACCATGCATTTTTTTATCACTAGGAGGTGGCTTACTGGCCATTAAGGCTACTTGAGCTTTGGTTACAGGTAATATCTCTATTAACCTTTTTACTACGATTATCTATGATTTTACTTCCTGCCTTACATACCAGTACATATTTATTCGTACTGACGTCCCTTTGCCTGGGGACGCTGCATTTTATTTCGTGTGTGCAAGTTCATGTAAGGGTTCTGATTTACCCCTCCACTAGGAGCCCCATTCAGCTATGAGTTGGTAAGCTCCACCTCTTCGTGGAGCTTTCACAGGATGTTTACCTTTTTTTATAGTTGGGTATGTCGGGGCCCTGTCCCGATAGTGTTAGTGATTCTCATAGAGGCTATTGTGGACATGTTATTGTGGGTTGGTCCTTTTGTGTCGTTCAGTCTCCAATCATAAGATTGGCATGTATATATGGTGTGTGCCTGTCCCTCTGTGGTGTCAGCCTTATCGGCTAGCTAGTACTTTATCGTTTGAGTTTACTTATCTTGATGTACGTGATTTGTTGTTGACCAGGTCATGACCTAAACGGTCCCGACTTAGTTTCTTTTTTTCTAAACATTATGCTGCCCGATTTTCTTTTGGTCCAAAATTTAGTTAACTAGTATGTATAGTGGCTTACACGGCCAATAACGGTATCGGGTGCCAGTCGCGCCTCCCCTCATTTTTGGGCATGACAAACATGGTAACAGAGCAGGTCGTGTCCTAGAGAGTCCACAATTCCGTGTCTAGTAAAGTCTTGCTTATAGGTGTGTTGTGCACCATACTTATAATTAGGAGACTACGAGGCATTTAGGGATGGTTACATTTCTTTCACTTAATAGATCGTTCTATAGAGCAAAGCTATAGGAACATATGAAATCTATATCATGTTATGTTGTTTTTATTTAATAGGTTACCTATGCTTAGAAGATAGCACCACATGAGATAGGTATGGATCCAAGAGAAGGTACCAATCATGTCTTGCTTGGTGAGGAAGATATACTCGCTATTGAGGCACAGAGGGAGCCTCTAATGCCCATAGTACCAGATTCATCAGCACCTGTTGGGGCCCAAGGAGATCTAGTACTCAATCCCTATTAGAGACTGGGGATCAGAGGATGAAGGAGGCTATTCAGCTACTAACTATGATGGTTTCTATTCATGAGAGACAACTAAAGGTGAGAGCAGACGTCAGAAGGGATAAAACAGAAAGCTCAAAGGTACGAGAGTTTCTTCAATTGGCCCCTCCAATATTTACAGGGTCCAGTCCTACTGAGGATCTACAGGACTTTATACATCATAGGTATAGAGTATTGAGAGTGATGCATGCCTCTATCACCGAGGTAGTGGAGTTGGCTTCTTTTCGACTACTTGATGTTGCCATCTTATGGTACGAGGTGTAGGAGAGATCAAAAGGGCCTGATGCTCCGCCAGCAGAGTGGTAGGACTTCTCTGAGGCATTTTTAGCCCATTACTTACCACGGGAGGTGCGGAAGGCCCGTCTTGACTAGTTTATCAGTTTGAGGCAAGGGGATATAAGTGCAAGGGAGTATAGCCTTAGGTTTAATTCTTTGGATAGGTATGCACCAGATATTGTACGTACCATGAGTGCTAGAGTTCATCGTTATATGGATGGTTTGGGGGATCATTTGATCAGAGACTGCACGATATCCTCTTTACAAGATGGTGTAGATATTTCTCGTATTCAGGCTTTTACTCAGTCTACAGAGGATCTTTCTCGTCGAATTTGGGATACCCGTAGAGATAGGGAGAAGAATAAGAGGGCTCGTACTATAAGGTCTTATAGGGAGCCACAGGGTGATTTTTGGCCTCCTTTTCACCGATATCCACCTCCGTCAGCGGATAGTTCCCCACTATAGATATAGGGCCAGCGATTTGATTATTATATTAAGTCAAGGCCAAGGCAGAATTTAGATCAGCCTGATAGTTGTCAACAGGAGCATTATGCAAAAATGCGACAACCTACTCCCCCATGTGCACAATGCGGTAAGCTTCATACTAAATAGTGTAGAAAGGGTTCAAGTGCATGTTACCATTACGGGAAGATAAGATATTTTATTAGCAATTGGCCCTTTAGTCAGTCCCTACTGTGAATGAATTCATGATAATATTCCCCGATGAGCTTACCGAGATCCCCTGAAAGGGATATCGATTTTTCTTTAGATTTTCTCCCTGATATGCAACCTATACCCATTCCTCTCTAAGAAAAATGGCTCCTGTAGAGCTAAGAGACTTGAAGGAACAACTGAAGAGTTTGCTTGATAGAGACCTTATTACGCCAAGCACATCTCCATGGGGTGCTCCAATGCTCTTTGCTTGAAAGAAAGATGGCTCTTTAGGGATGTGTATCGGTTATAAATAGCAAAAAAAAATCACTATTCGGAATAAATATCCTTTTATGTGGATCGATAGTTTTTCAAAGATTGACTTGTGACCCAGGTACTACCAGCTACGAGTCAAGGATGTTGATATTCCAAAGGCAATATCTAGGATGAGTCAGGAGTTGAGCATGCAAGACCACTTGCTAGTTATATTATAGATTCTCCACGACAACAAGTTATATGCTGAATTCTCCAAATATGAATTTTGGTTAACTTCTATAGCTTTTCGTGGACATGTTATTACTAGCAATAGTATCAAGGTCGATGGCTAGAAAATTGAAGCAGTAATGGTCTGGCCGAGACCCTTGAATTCGACAGAGGTCCATAGCCTTTTAGACTTTGCAGGATATTTTGTTGTGGGATTCTCCACTACCTCTACACCACTAACGTGGTTGACATATAAAGAAGCTAAGTCTCAATAGACTTAATTGTGTGAACAGAGTTTTCAAGAGCTAACGAAAAGGCTTACCACCGCACCTATCTTGGCTCTTCCGGATGGAATTGAAGGCTACATTGTATATTGTGATGCCTCGATAATTGGCCTGGGTCATGTTCTTACGCAGCATGGTAGAGTTATTGCATATGCTTCCAAACAGTTGCGAAAGCATGAACAAAACTATCCTACCCATGATTCTGAGTTTGCCGCAGTTGTTTATGCCCTAAAGATTTGGTAGCATTATCTATACGGAGTTCATGTTGATGTTTTTACCGACCACCAGAGCCTCCAATATTTATTCAAGTAGAAGGAGTTGAACCTATGAAAAAGAAGGTGGCTAGAATTACTAAAAAAATCATGATATTGACATTTTATACCACCTCGGTAAAGCGAATCTTGTTGCTGATGCACTTAGCTGAAAGTCCATGGGAAGTCTAAGTCATGCTGAAGCTAATAAGATTGAAATGACAAAAGATTTACGTCAGGTAACTAGTTTGCAAGTTCTATTAGCAGATGCAAAAGGTTAAGGTGTGATTGTTCAAAATACAGTTGAATCTTCCATTGTTACTGAAGTAAAAGAGCAACAACGTGAGGATCCTAAGCTTATGATATCGAGGGGCTTAATTAACCGTACATTTTTGGAAGTTTTTTCAGAAGGGTCTAGGCACTCAGGTAAATCTCAGCACCGCTTTTCACCCACAAACTGTTGGGGCAAGTATAGCGTACCGTCCAGACCATTGAGGATATGTTACGTGCCTATATACTGGACTTTAAAGGAAACTGGGATAATCATCTACCTCTTATTGAGTTTGCTTGTAATAATAGATTCCATGCTAGTATTCAAATAGATCCTTAGGGAGCATTATACGGGAAAAGATTTAGGCCGCCGATCGGTTAGTTTGAGGTTGTGGTGGCAAAATTACTAGGCCTAATCTAGTTCTGCAAGCAATAGACAAAATGAGACTTATTAAAGACCGATTGCAAACAGCCCAGAGTCAGCAAAAGTCTTATACAGATGTTCGACGATAAGACTTAGAGTTTGATGTAGAAGATTGGGTCTTCTTAAAGGTATCACCTATGAAGGGAAGCATGTGGTTTGGAAAGACAGGAAAGCCCAGTACTAGATATGTTGGACCATATAAAAATTTTAAAGAAATTAGCAAGGTAACATACTAGCTTAATTTTCCTTTAGAATTGAGAGTAGTCTATCCAGTGTCTCATGTATGTATTTTGCAGAAGTACATTAGAGATCCTTTGTGTATTACTCACATTAAGGATACCCCCATTGCTGAAGAATTTACTTATGATGAGGTACCAGTGGCGGTTTTAGATTGACAAATAAGAAAGCTTCGAAATAAAAAGTGGCCTTTGTGAAAGTGTTGTGGAAGAAAAAAATATATATTGAGGAAATAACTTGGGGAGCCAAAGAAAGAAATGATGAGGAATCACCCTAGCTATTTATAACCTAAGGTGGGTGGTGTTCCAAAACTGGCAATTATCTTTTATTTAGTAACGTAAGTTTTAAAGGATTTGGAGGTGTAACTTGTATGTTTTGTCGCGAGGTAGCTATACAAGCTTAGTAATTGGAGTTTTTGGAAGTTGATTTATGGCTTGCAAGGGTAATAGATGTATACAAAAAAAAGTTTTAGTAGATGGTGATTCAACCAAGGGGCTGTCTTGACACATTAGCGGACGAATGTTCTTAAGGGGGGAGACTGTGAGACCCCGTGTTTCTCGTCTTCCATTATTTAAATAGTGTGGTGTTATATAAGGCACATGTAATTTTTTCTACCACCTAGAGATAACAAGGCTGCAAATAAGTTTTAATATCAAGTACCTAAAGTTTTAAGCCAAAGGAAATATCCTAAATGCACGTTCGGGATTAAAGAAATCACCCGAGTGGCACCTCGCCCTTTTTGGAAGGTTTAAACTAGGTTTAACTTTTCGGATGGAACTAAAAGTGTATACTTTTCTAATAATGGATTTTTCAAAAGCTATTTTAGTAGCACAAAGGTCATACATTAAGTTTTGAAATCAAGAAAGTTGCAAGATAAAGGTTGGCCAACGTTACCGTAAGTTTCTTTATGAAATCCTTCTTAAATTTAGGTCAAATGTATCAGGTCCTATCTCCCAAACTATAAGGATTTAGAAGGTGCATGACCTATCAAATTGAAGACCTATAAGTCTAGTTTGCAACACACCAAACCGCCCATCAAATCGACCTCAGAATAAAGAGTTATGACCATTTTACCGAAACTGCTCGAGCTGAAAACAGGGTCGGGTCGGGTTGACCCAACTTAATGTCAGCTAATTTGAGCTTTTTAATGCTCAAATCACTTCCATTTCGTCCCCAACAGCTTAGAAACTGAAGGAAAACTCCGTTCAAGGTGCCAAAGGGATTTGAGTAAGTTTTTTCGCATTTTTTCTTTTAAAATTTGTCTGTGTGCCTAGAAATGTGTGCCTTATGCTTTGCAATTATTTTTCTCTCATATTAGCTGTGTTTGGAGCTGTTTTTGGGCTGTAAAAAAAGGTGTTGTTCTTGCTGATATTATTGGTTTGCAGCTGGTGTGTTTAGGTAATAATTTTGGGGCTCTTTCACGGTCATTTTTACGAAGTTTTACGGAAATTTTCTCACGTAAATGCTCCTTGTCGAATCTGGTCATTAATGCTGAATTTTTGACGATTTATAGATGTCTTTAAGTTGCGTATATATAGTCGTTGCGAAGCCTAGGACGTAAGGAACAACTTTCGTGAAGGAACTTTTGGCAATAGGACGTTCGTTGGAGAGGTATGTTAAGGCTAAGCTCCGTCTCTCCTTTTAGCACGAAATCCGGAAAGCTTCCCAAAACGTTAAATGTGATATCTTACTATTCTGTTGCTAGAAAGACCTTCTGTGAAAGGCATTGGGATTGCAGTTGAGTTATATTCACGATGGTAATAGGTTGAAATTTTATTCGCTTAAACTGAACATTCAATTTCTATACATCATTTTGTCGGTTTCCCGGCTACCTATTCACATGTCCAAGATGTTTCTCTTCTTGGTGTAGTGCCATTAAAATAAATGTAGAATGCAAAGGGAATGTAGTATTCAAAATCAATCCTTCTTTCATAGAAAAATATAATTGAAGAATTTAACCAGTAACGCGATGGTTTCTAATATTCCCCTGTGAAATGCTCCCGTCTAAACTACTAAGGCACTTGATCCTGTTTAAATACATTCTTTTACTAATTGACATGGACCAAATATAATCATTATGTAAATCACCTTTACGAACATTTTCAAAGTTAAGGCTTCACTCTAAATGTTGGGTTAAGTTCCCAAACTTGTTAAAAAGGACATGTATGATTCCACGAGCCATATGTATATGTCATGACACGATTATGATGTTATGAGAATAAATGTACCAATGAGCCAAGATTGGCTAAATGACAATGATTATGATGCTATGAGAATAAGTGTACCAATGAGCCAAGATTGGCTAAGTTCTTGCTATGGCTTACTATGTGCATTCAACATTCATATCATACATTGCACGTTATGCATGGACTTCGAGCTATAATCGAAGGTATGGGGCCTATTTGCCTAACTATATATATGTATATGGTACAGATGGCCACAGGTTGGCAGATATGATGCCGGTTAGCTACCGGAAAGGACCACCAGTGCTAGAATTTGGTTAGGTATGTCATGCATTTGCATCTATATATATGTATTCACGACATGTGATATTCGAGCATACCATGCATTTTTTTATCACTAGGAGGTGGCTTATTGTCCATTAAGGCTACTTGAGTTTTGGTTACAGGTAATATCTCTATTAACCTTTTTACTACGGTTATCTATGATTTTACTTCCTGCCTTACATACCAGTACATATTTATTCGTACTGACGTCCCTTTGCCTGGGGACGCTGCATTTTATTGTGTGTGTGCAAGTTCATGTAAGGGTTCTGATTTACCCCTCCACTAGGAGCCCCATTCAGCTATGAGTTGGTAAGCTCCACCTCTTCGTGGAGCTTTCACAGGATGTTTACCTTTTTTTTTGTATAGTTAGGTATGTCGGGGCCCTGTCCCGACAGTGTAAGTGATTCTCATAGAGGCTATTGTGGACATGTTATTGTGGGTTGGTCCTTTTGTGTCGTTCAGTCTCCAATCATAAGATTGGCATGTATATATGGTGTATGCCTGTACCTCTGTGATGCCAGCCTTATCGGCTAGCTAGTACTTTATCATTTGAGTTTACTTATCTTGATGTACGTGATTTGCTGTTGGCCAGGTCATGACCTAAACGGTCCCGACGTAGTTTCTTTTTTTCTAAACATTATGCTGCCCAATTTTCTTCTGGTCCAAAGTTTAGTTAACTAGTACGTTTAGTGGCTTACTCGGCCAATAAGGTATCGGGTGCTAGTCACACCTCCCCTCAGTTTGGGGTGTGACACATGAGCATTGGACTTTATTAAAATTATGAAGTGGGTTAGGACCCAAATATGTTTATGTATATGATTTTGATGAAAATATGGTTATGAAGAAGAATTGAGTAAAAATCTATGAACATGAGCATGATAGTAATATGAACTTGACTTCCACATGAATACGAATTAGATGGGTGTGCATATGGTATAACATCTTGCATGAATATTTAATCACATGGGTGTATTTTTGAGGACTAGTACAACCCTCCCTTTACATAATGCATAGATGAGGATAGGTACAACCTTCCGTATGCACATGTATGTACGAGTTAAGTGTGTATTGCTGAGGACGGGTACAACCCTCACTTTACACAATGCATAGATGAGGATAGGTACAATCTTCCCTATGCACATGTATATATGAGCTAGGTGTGTATTGATGAAGACGGGTATAGCCCTCCTTTCACACAATGCATAGATGAGGATATGTACAACCTTCCATATATATGTATGTATGACTATATGTGTATTGATGAGGATGGATACAACCCTCCTTTTACACAATACATAGATAAGGGCAGGTACAACGTTCTCTATACAAAGTCATTTCATGAGCTACACGTGTATTGATGAGGATGGCTACAACCCTCCCTTTACATAATTCAGGAAAAGAGAGACTCTTTGAGTGCTAATATATGTGGGTTGTGGCTACTCTATATTGCATGCCTGCATACTAGTAAATTCAAACGTACTAACGCTTACTTTTGCCTATATGATCTATCCATGTAGGGACCAGAGACTACCTTCATCCATCGTTTGACGGCTGGATCGGATTTGAGAAAGTGTAGTGGTGAGTCCTATCTTCCAAGGACAAGCCACCATCTATTTGCCTTTATGTTGTGTCTATGTTACTATTTACTTAGAGGGTGAGCCCAGGACATGTCTAGGCCCCTATCCTATCTTCTGTTTTGAGGCATTGTTGGTCATCTTATAGACTCTTGTCGGATCTATATGTTATGTGTAGTATTTGGAGCTTATGATTATGGTTATCTATTGGATATGGCTATTATGGATTGATTATGAGAATTATGATAAGTATGTATGATTTGATATGAAAATGTGGAAGATCTTAAGTTCCATATTGCCCCCACAGAGTGAGTCATACTTACACGCCCCTTAGTATTTATGTATTACGTGTTATGTGAATCCATGTTAATCTCTTTCCCTATGATATCGCCTTAGCGTGAGTCCTCTTTTCTCGTCCCTCAGAACGATGTGTTTGCTATTTGTATAGGCTTTCGAACCGATGATGTGTGAATGGAAGCTATGAGGCTTGTTCGGGGTCTCTCGGGTTCCCATTCTCCATGTAACTCCTAGGCCCTAGGCTCAGTTCGTCACACCCACCCCTTCGGCCCGCTACCCCCAACCCCTAAAAAATTTAATATTTTTTACAAAAATTAAATTATTTGAAGGTTTGATCTGGGGTCAGGTTTGGTCCGATTTAAGTTCAAAAGGATAGGTCAAGTCTAAATTTGAAAGTCAAATCTTAGGTCAGAAGTCGAGTTGGGTGTCGTATTAGTTGTCGGTGCCGGGTCCCGAATCAATTATTGGGGTTGATTCTCATGTTAGGAACTACTTTTCTAGAAAATCTTTCTACTCTCTAGCCAAAATAAAAGATATTTTCTAAAATATATTTTTATTCACTATCCAAATAATAGAAAATATTTTTTGAAAAATATCATCCACCTGTTGACACCCGATTTTGACCGACCCTTAACTTATTTTACGTTTTATTTACGTAAAAAATGGGTATTTTAATTGGCGAAATAAATGATGTTATTTTTTCAGAATACACTCTTTATATTGTCATTTTATACTATTGTCCACAAAATAAGCAACGAATAATCGTTATTTTTTATGTTAGACGTGTGTCGTATTATTTCTAGTAATGTCTTTCGAATCGCGTTATTAAAAATATTATTTAATACTTTTCATAACTTAGTGCGAATTACGTATTTTATTACGCAAATCTACGATGCAAAGTATTATATTTTATGTTACCCATATTCTGTTCAAGTCGTGACCGTTAAGTAAATACTATATCAATTTTGGTCAAATCTTTGAAATCCTATCTCAGTTTTGACCAATTTACTTGAAGTCATTCCAATTCTAGCCGCTTATTTGTAAAGTTTTGCATTTTAATCCAACTTGAGCCAATTTGCGCCGCAATTTTAAACTTTTACATTTTTTTTGACTAGCATTGACCAATTTGTGGCTCATTTTAAATTCCTACAATTTTTGACTAGTATTTAAACCCAATGTACTAGTTTGTGGCTCAATTCTTAAAACTTTTACAATTTTTTGACTAGTATTTAAACTCAAATTGCCAATTTACGACTTAATTTTAAATTTTGACTAGTCTTTAAATTCGGATTACCAATTTGTAGCCTAATTTTTAAATTCCTACGATTTTTGGCTAGTATTTAAATCTGGATTATTAATTCATGACTAAGTTTCTAATTTTTCACAATCTATGGCTAATATTTAAATCCGAATCACCCATTTTTTACCCGGATCCGACCCGAACCCATTTTTAATTTTTAATATCCACAAAACCCTAAAAGACTTTCATTCTTTCCATTTCAAGGGAAGCAGCCATGGCTGCCGCCTCCCCCCTCCACTGCAAACCCGACGCCACCACCACCCAAAGCCCCCTCTCTCCCCGCTGCTTCCTCGTCTCACCCCGCACAACCTCTCTCCCCGCTGGCAACCATGGCAACCCCGTCTCTCTCTCCTTCCTCGCCGCCAGCCCCACGACGACCGATAGCCCTCTCCCCTTCTCTCCCTCTCCTCTCCTTTGCAACCTCACCACCAACAACCACCAAGCAAAACAGCCGTTCCTCTCCCCTCCAAACCCCCTTCCGTCACTCCCTCTCTCTCTACTCCACCTCGGAACACCCTTACAGCAGCGGCACAGCCGCCAGAAACGACCCCCAAAACTGTCGACCACCCCACCAGCAGCCCCCCGCGATAAGATCAGCGGAAACCCCACAAATAGCAAAATCTGACAGTGGTACTCCGTCTTTAAACATGTGAAATCACAAGATTTGTAAGATTTCTTTATTTCTTGGTGATTAATTTTTAAAAAGCATGCAGACATGTATTAAATCGTTTATGATTTCATGAGTAATGTGTAATCTTTGATTTACTGTTTGTTCAAGCATATCTTCCTGCTTATACAAATTTGCCTCCTCAGTTGATTTTGGTTCCGTTGAAACCATGGGTAGTAGAATATTTTGGGAACTGATTTACCTATCAATCCATAATTATGGATGGTTTATTTTGCTAATTATGCAATGTGTAGAATTTATGACTAATTAGAAGGTGATGGATATTTTGCCAATATGATTTGAGATGTGTTAAAATTTTATTCTGATGCTGAATTTGCATAATTGGGATTTAGATTGATTTTCTATATATATCCCGATATTCTCCATATTTTTTCCTTCCTATCAACATAGGTTAGTCTATTTTTGGTCAGTTTTCCTCATCACAGTGATTACGGATTTTAAGTTAACTAGCTTTATTGGTGTTTATGGAAAAAGATTATTTGTTCTCCCATAAATTACTTACGTTTAGTAAAATTGGAAAGAATCAATGCTAATTGATTTGTACCCTTCAGCCTATTCATTTATGGTAATTTTGAATTGATTTTCTTACCTTTAATTGATTGGTTTGCTCTCCTATATAAACAAGTCTTTAGACATGCTCTAGAGACAAGAAGAAACAAGAAAAAAAAGAAAATTTCTCTAAACTTTCTCCCTCTCTTGGATAGAACTTCTTGATACATTTTATGCACACACACTTGAAAGAAAATACCCACTACTACTCTTCCTTATTTTTCTGAACTTCAAAGCTGTCAAGGATCATCCTAGAAGCCCTTTTTGAGTTTGCTGTCATTACTTCCTCTTAATTGGTCAGTATTTTTTTATATCAAACACATATTACTTCTTCCTTTCTTTGTTCGATAGGTTCTAGATTTCAAGACAAGGTATGAGGAGTCGCCAGGGGAGGGGTTTGAATTCAGAAGGCCACTGAAGTTTTTATTTTCGTTTTCTATATATTCATTGTAACTATTATTTTTGCTTGTAAACCGGGGATTTAGTGAAAAGGGGTAAGAGGGGACCGTATTTTTTTATATTTGCTTCACCTAGGCAAACTCAACATAAGAATCGAAAGAAAAGGATTAAGCAAATCATTTTTTTTAAGACGATGGATAAAGAAATAAGCAAATAATAAAAATTGTAGTAGGCATACTTTAGGAAGTTATTTTCATGTCTGTTTCCATGCTAGAAAACTAAGTTTTAACATATGCTATTCTTGGAAATCATGCCTTAGGATGTTAATTTTCTGTCTTAAATTATATGTCACTTTTTGTACTAGCTTCATGTTTGAAATTAAGTTTTAACATATGCTATTCTTAGAAATCATGCTTTAGGATGTTAATTTTCTTTCTTAAATTATATTTTTGTACTAGCTTCATATTTGGAATTAAGTTTTAACATATGCTATTCTTAAAAATCATGCTTTAGGATGTTAATTTTCTGTCTTAAATTATATGTCACTTTTTGTACTAGCTTCATGTTTGAAATTAAGTTTTAACATATGCTATTCTTAGAAATCATGCTTTAGGATGTTAATTTTCTGTCTTAAATTATATTTTTGTACTAGCTTCATGTTTGAAATTAAGTTTTAACATATGCTGTTCTTAGAAATCATGCTTTAGGATGTTAATTTTCTGTCTTAAATTATATGTCACTTTTTATACTAGCTTCATGTTTGAAATTAAGTCTTAACATGTGTTATTCTTAGAAATCATGCTTTAGGATGTTAATTTTCTGTCTTAAATTATATGTCATTTTTTGTACTAGCTTCATGTTTGAAATTAAGTTTTAACATATGCTGTTCTTAGAGATCATGATGTAGGATGTCAATTTTCTGTCTTAAAGATTATATGACATTTTTGTACTAGTTTCACGCTAGAACATTAGGTTTTAATACATGCTATTCTTAGAAATCATGCTTTTCATACTTGTTGCATACTAGAAACTAAGTTTAACACATGATTTTAGTTTCAACATATGTTTTCTTAGAAACTATGCCTATAGATTCATAACAAAGCACCTCCGTTCTTCTTTACGCTACTATCATGCTTATAGGACTCGAACATGTATTACACCCTTCATATTATTAGAAAATCCATAGGACTTAAATTGACTTAATCATCTTCCTTGGAATTCATGTCTTAAATTTGAGTTTAAGAGTTAAAACTTCACTTGAAATATCTTCATTTGTTTTCTAAGTATGGTTTGTTAAGAGGCTATTTGAGAACCTATGTGCTAATGTTTGTAAATGTTTTATTTGACGCATTTGTCCTATAGGTAACCTAAGTTTCATTTGAGTATGGGACCTCACCCAAATAGAAGTCCAATGCCTCTTGGACATTAAGAGGGACGATAGGAACTCTAGGAAGCGTTAGCATTTTATACTTTCTTTAGTACGCCTCTAAGTTAATAAAATCAACTTAGGAGGGGGTAGGGGTAGTTAGGACCTCGGAAATGATGAGTCGAACTCGTGCTTAAATAGGACAAACTTTGGTTTTGTCCTTTGGCTTAAATAAGCCATTATGAAGCCTATTCCGAATTAAAGCCGAGTAACTGATCCGAGCAAAACTTAATTTAACTTCGTCTCTGGTGTGTTTTCTGTAATTCTCTAAATTTGTTGGGTAGATTAATTTTAGTTTATTTAATTTACTCACCTAGAATAATTTAGGATTATTTTCTAAGTACGAGACACGGTCGGGACCCGCCTTTGCGGACCTCAAAGGGTGCTTAACACCTTCCCTTCGAGGTAACTTGAGCCCAAACCCTTATCTCTGGTTAACTTTTTTGACCCTTAGGTTAGAATGGTGTCCTAATGAACCTAACATTAGGTGGCGACTCTTCAATTTAAATCCCAAAAGAGTCGTTGCCACGATGTCGTCCAGGTTCCCGTTTTCTCCGCGAGGAAAAATCGGACGCGACACCACCCACCAATCAAACATGTGAAAATAAGTTAGAAACCAACTTTTCTTGGAAATTATTTTCCTTCAAACCAAACACATCCTAGGTGACAATTATGTGTAACAATCCATTTCATTGTTACTAGAAATGTTGCAGTGAAAAAAGTTTTAAATTTTTCTGTCTCTTATTCGCATGCCGCCCTCACTCATTTTGCAACTCAAAGAACAACCTGTCAATAGGGTCACCATAGAGAACATCCCTTGGCCGTAGTGGACTCACGACAGTTAGATTGCTTTTGCAGCAAAGCTCTATGAAGTTCTACTTCTTTAAATTATTCAGAGACTATTTTTGCAGCAAAGATCCACTTTCTAAAAACACAACTTTGGCATACTTTGGGAGAAAGGGCTCAAGAGACATGAAAGAGGAGATTTTTCACGGAAATCAACCCTCGGTTTCCCCTCTAATTCTATGTAAAAGAATTAGACCCCAGATGAAATTGGAATGACATGAAAATTGGAACCTACTCTGACACCTAAGTAGGATAATCCTTACTTCTCAAATAATAAAATCATGCGAAAAATAAAAGGCTCATAAGATGATACTAAAAAGATCATGTAATTACCAAGTACTGAGTTAAAAGTCCAAACTTGAATACTAGAATATATCTAATACTCCATGGAATATAGTCTAGAATATTACAAGAGCTTCTAAGAATAAATTGTATGAAATAAATGTTAGACCCTATAAAATTACCAAAATACCCTTGGATGAGAGAATGTTCGCATAATGCATCATCCTAAAATTGTTTGATAAATTGGAGGCTTGAATCACGAATAGCACAAAACATTATATGGGAAAGTGGTCTTGGGTGAAATTTTGAGAAACCAGATCAACAGATAATTTTTCGGGGCAAAGATGCAATTTTTAACAATCTGCGCGACACCTTCACACCGCGGACCTGTCATGGATTTGCACTTGATCTTGGTTATAATATTTTCTACAGAGTTAGATATTCAATTAGAAACTTTACAAAAATGTACTAGGAGAGACTAGATTTGCAACGCAGACCCTGTTCACCGTAGTTCAAAATTTTTAGTTTTCGAGGGGCTTTCCAGACTTTTTTCTACCCCTCCTAAAATTAACTCATGACTAATATAGGTCTTATTTTACCTAAAAAGAGTTCCTAAACCTATCCCTAAGTACTTTCTACGTTCTAACTAAGAAACTATGGCTAAGAAGAGGAGAAAAGATGTAGGGATTCAAGTGATTGGAGCATTAACCCCTGTGAATTAGTTGTCATCCTTCATCCCGGTATGTAAGGTTAACCTAAATTATGGAATTGTTCTTTCATGTGCCTCATGATTGTGATAGGAAGAATTGTGATGAAATTGATGTTCCCACGATTGTATATTTTAAGATTTCTATAACATTTAACCTATTTTACTTGTATTATATAATTGATGATTTCTATAAATTTATTTCTTGAACAAATGATTTGAATTCCTAGTTAAAGTATAAAAGACACTACTTGATTAACATTACATGAATGAACCTAGGGATGAATCTAGAGCCTTGACATGACGAATGATGATCGTGATTGTGATTGTGACATGAGCGTGATGATAATGCTCACAAAATTTGACGGTCTTATGAGTCCTCATATATTGAACTCAAATGATTGGTCTAAATTGATAGTCCTCTTAAATAATTATTTAAACCCCTTTGAATGATGTGATGAAAATATTATTTGGATAGTTGATAGGCCGAAAGGCCGAAAGGCTTGATTGTGACAGAGTTGTTGAACTAAAAGAGTATATAAGAGACTTATTGATTAAAATTGATTATTTAACGAGAATTGAGTGTTGGGAGGAGTATTGAGCACCCCATTGAGTGAGAGTAAATACAACTATAATGCCCGATAAAATTATGAAAATACCCCTAGGGGAGGGGTATGCACATAACGCATCTTCTAATGTTCGTATGGTAAATCCAAGACCGTATTTGTGATCAACACGAAACATTGAGTGGGAAAATGGTCTCGATCAATTTTTAGAGCGACCGGATCAAAGGATAATCTTTTTACCCAAAAACCAAAATAGTGTCGGTGCGTGACGGAGGTGCGTCGCACCATTGTAGCGGACCCACACTATACGCGACCAGTCTACGTCACGGACTGGGTTATTCCAAAGCTGAAAATTTTCTAAATTTTGTGAGGGGCATTCTGGACAATTCCCAACCCCTCCTAAACTCTATACAAGATCTAATTAGGTCATGTTGACATAAGAAGGGTCTAAAACCCTATTTTAACTCCTTTTCTAATAATCTAGCAAGACTAGGGCTTAAGGACAGAGGAGAGAAGCTTGAGACTGAGAAATAAAAGAGGAAATACTTGAAGTGATTATTGAGAGCTTCATCCTAGGTATGTAAGGCTACCTAATGCATTGAGTTATGTTCATCCACGCGCCCGTTCATCTCTTGAGTTAAGATCATGATTATAAATTTCATGTTTTAAATCCTGTGGTTATTGAGTTCCCGAAGTTTTGTACATGTTGGAGTTTTCATGAATATACTTGATTTAATTTATGAGTCGCATCATCATTACCATGGAATATGAATGTTATTTGAATGCCCTAGCCCTAAATTTATTATTTTCTTTGCTTACTGACTAAATTGAAAAGTTTAAATTTAACCTTTTAAGCTCAGTGAATTTAACCCAGTAAGTATGTTTTCTTGTTTCATATATGTATGTAAAGAATATCGATTATGTCTTATATGTTGAGCCTGGATGATATGATGTCCTTGACCGAAAATAGTGAAAGTCTTGCATGGCATAAGTTAGAGTCTTGAGTTGTATTGCATGAATGATGGTCCCAAGTTATTAAGTTGTTGAGAAATTGAGTTGAGTTATTGAGAACTTAGTTGACTTGTTTGAGATGAGTCAAAGAGATTAGTCTGAGTCAATTTCTATGAGCACATTTTAGTCTTGGAAGGCGTATTAAGCTTCGAGTTGGTTGAGTGAGAAGCACCCCAGAATTACGTTGCCAACATAGGATGGTTGCACAGGATAACTCTTGTGGCCCATGTCCCAATAGATGGACATCTCTTTGGATCCAAGGGAGAGAGGTATAGGTTGACGTCCTATTTCTTATCAACTTTAGGGTGGACATGGAAACGACGTGTTTTCATTGTACATCACCAAAGCTCATGGTGGGATGCAGAGTTATCGGTTAGAGAAACTTCCAAGTAAGCACATGGGTTAAGCATATCATGAGCTTTTCGAACTGAGTTGCATCAAATACTGAGTCTAATTTTAAAGCATGATTTCAAACTTTAAACTTGCATCATTTACCCGAGTTGAGGTATAAGATGAGGAGTTGAGTTTTGAGTCGAGGCGGTTGATTGAGTTTGAGATTTATCTGTTTCTTGAGATATCTTACATATTGTACATTCCACATACTGAAACCACTCAGTGCTGCATCGTTTCCTGATGCAGATACAGGAGATAGAGGACTTCAGCAGGCGCACCATTGAGCTTCAGAGTTCCCTTGTTTCAGATATTAGTGAGCCCTCCTTGTGATTCGGAAGGACCTTTCTTTTATCTTTATGAGTTGTTTTATTCTCTTTGAGTTGGATAGACATGGACTGTCATAGTACTATCTTAAACTACAGAGGTAGAGGCTTCATAGATTAGAGATGAGGATTTGATATTGGAGTCTTTTCCTCTCTGAATTGAGTTCCTTAAACAAGCTATTATGTCATAGATGTTGAGACTGATATTGTTGGTCTATGGCTGGAACGCCTAGTAAAATTACAAAAATACCTCTAGAGGAAGGGTATGCACGTAACACATCTTCCAATGCTCGTATGGCGAATCCGAGGTTGTATTTGTGATCAGCACGAAAAGGTTGAGTGGGGAAATGGTCTTGGTCAATTTTTAGAGTGACTGGATCAAAAGATAATTTTTTGACCCGAAAATAAAAAATAGCGACGGTACATGATAGAGGCGCGTCGTGCCTCTATAGCAGAGTCCACTTATGTTTTTCTAAAACTTTTGACGGGATTGGAAAAACTCATTCAGAAACTTTTTGGAGAAAAATACACTATGCGCCACCAGTCCGCGTCCTGAACTGGGCTATTCTGAAGTTGAAAATTTTCCAAGTTTTGTGAGGGGCATTCCAGTCAATTCCCAACCCCTCCTAAACTTTTTACACGATCTAATTGGGTCTGTTTGACGTTAAAAGGGTCTAAAACCCCATCCTAAGTCCTTTTCTAACAATTTAACAAGACTAGGGCTTGAGGAAAGAGGAGAAGAGCCGGAGATTGAGGAATTCAAGAGGAATTCTTGAAGGTTATTGTTTGTAGCTTCATCCCAGGTATGTAATGCTAAACTAAAAGCATGGGATTATTCTCTTATGTGCCCTATAGATGGTCATAGAGTAGTTGATAGTCTAAAGTGTCTACATACATGACCCTTGATGGTTTTTATTGAAAATCTTATTAAATTCATATATTTTCGTATGTTGCTTATCATCATAAATTTGTTTTCTTGCATTGAATATTTTCATGAGAAATTGCATAACCCTACATGACTATTTTGAAAGCATACACGGATGAACTTAAGAAATGAGTCTAGAGCCTTGATTGGAGGATGTCGATTTTGATTATGATGAGAGAATGGTGATGAGTTGATAGAACTTGATAGTCCTGTTTGTCTCCACAAATGAACTCCACTGAGTTGTCTATTCGATTGTTCCCTTACGATTGTTCAAAATCTTGAGTCAATTATTGAAATGTTCCTTGATGGGAGTGTTAAAACCTCTATGAGATTGATAGATGAAAGGGTTAATGCCCTTTTGAGATTGATTGATGATAGGGTTAAAAGTCCCTATGATTTGATTGGATTGATTATCTTGTGAGCATTGAGTCATGAGAGAAGTATCGAGCACCGAAAGAGTAAGAGTTAGTCGGACTTGCACTCGTCAAACCTACATCGCCAAACGTTGGTGAGGCGTAGAACCATCATATTATATTGTGGTTCTCTCTTGAGTAGAAGTCCCTAAAAGCAATAGAGGACTTAGTTGATCGTGTTTCCCTCTGGGATTCGATTCGCTCCCTACCTGGAAAGTTTGGAATGGTTGTGGCAACATCAGCTTGACTGTTGTACATTTATTGGTTCATAAGTGATTGTTGTCAGATAAGAGAAACTCCCAAAAAGTTCCTACCTTGAGTACTCCGAGTCAAGATAAGATGAGATATGATCATATGAGTTCCTTTGAGATGATTCTGACTTGATTGATGAGGTGGATTGGTTGATGGGTCACTTGTCTACTCTTTAAACTTGCTTTAGAGAGACATTTGACATTTTGATTTGATGATTGGTCTGAGTCGACAATTGTTCCATATTACTCTATATGTTTCTATTTCATTCAGCTATTTTACATATCGTACATTTCATGTACTAACCCCACTCGGTGCTGCATTATTTTATGATGCAGATACAGGGATTAAGGATTGTCAACAGGCGCTTTGTTGAAGATCTGATATATTCAGCTGATTGGTGAGCCTCCCTTATTCCGAAGGATCAGTTATATTTATTTCATCATGCTTTAGAGTCTTACTTGACTAGTCTTATATTTTGATTTCGGTAGCCATGGGTCTGTCATTGGCACCACTTGTTTAGTCATAGAGGCTTCATAGATGATAGTCGAACGTTGATGTTGAGATTGTGATCTAGTTCTTTCTACTAACCTTCTATTATTATTATATATATTATTTGAGACATTAGATGAGATGAGCCTATTTACTTGCTTTTACTTCCGCTGACCTATAGAGTTATTGAATTGAATAGATGAGATTAGGCCAAGTGGTTCACTTGGGGACTAGCAATAGTCTCTGGGTGCCGGCCATTGTCTTGGGTACCCTCTTGGGGCGTGACAAACTTGGTATCAGAGCACAGAGTTCAAGTGTCTTAAGGAGTGTATGAAGACATGTCTAGTAGAGTCCTTATTTTTGGTGTGAAGAGCTCCACATCCATAATTTTGAGGCTATAGGACATTTAGGAATTGTAACACTTGTTTCATGTTTTAAATCGTGCGATAGAGTTATACTCTACGAAATGTTCTTCTCTACTTCGTGCTCTACGTGTTGCAGGGTTGTGACCATGCCTCCCAAAAGAGTCGGCAGAGGTAATGGACGTCCTGCCAGGCAAAATGCTAACCCATCTGAGCCTCAAAGGACACGAGGAGCCTGCAGACTAAGCTTTCCCAGTTGAGCAGCCCCTAAAAGGTGAGGTCTCTAATGTTGAGCTATGCCATGCTATTCAAACTCTAGCCCAGGATATCACAGCACCTGTTGCACAATAAAGAGCGGGTAAACAGTATTCCTATGACACCTCTAGAGTCCTGGAATTCTTTAGGATGCATCTGCCTGAGCTCATAGGGTCTGCATCCACTGAGGATCCTGAGAATTATATGGAGGCGCTTCAGAAGGTGTTCCAAGTGATTCATGTGGCTGATGTGGACAAAGTTGAATTGGTTGCTTCCTATCTCAAGGATGTGGCCAGACTATGGTTTGACCAATGGAAGAAAGGTAGAGGAGATGATGCTCCTTTGTTGACTTGGACAATGTTTGAGGAAGCCTTTTTAGGACGCTTCTTCCCAAGAGAACAGAGAGAGGCCAAGGTACGAGAGTTCTTGAATCTGAAGCAGGGCTCTATGACTATGCAGGAGTATGGATTGAAGTTCACGCAACTATCTCGCTATGATCTGGACATGGTTGCTGACATGAGGGGGAAAATGGGGATGTATGTTAATGGGTTAAATAGAGGACCCAAGAGAGATGGGAGGGGAGAAATGTTTGTGAGTGATATGGGCATTGAGTGATTGATGACATTTGTGTAACAAGCTAATGAGGAGAGGCAGCATGATAGAGAAGAGTTCAAAAATAAGAAGGCTAAGACTTTCAGCCATGAGCTTGGAAAGAAAGGGAATGGAAACAGATTACAAACGGGAGCAGCACCATTATTTGCTAGTGCACCAGCGCCCTGAACAAGAAATGATCAGAGGTCCCAAAATGTTAGAGCCCATGGATCTCAATCACAAGCTAGTGTGGCTCAAGGTTTATAGGGTAAACCACAGTGTGGTAAGTATGGCAAATTGCACTTGGGGAGATATTGTGAAGGGGATAATGTATGCTACAAATGTGGCTAAGCGGGTCACTATTAGAGAGAGTGTCCAAAGTGGGCTGACCAGGCTCAATCTTCTACACCAGCCTCGCCAGCTAGAGGAAACAAGAGGGCCACTACATTAGGAGCAAGCAGAGCTACAAATCATTTGTATGCCATGGGTAGTCGCCAAGATCAGGAGAACTCCCCCGATGTTGTGGGGGGCATGATTCGAGTCATTACTTTTGATTGTTATGTTTTGATAGATCCTGGTGTCACATTGTCATTCGTAACTCCTTATGTGGCCAGTCGATTTGATAAAACCCCTTAGAGTCTTCTTGAACCCTTTGATGTTTCTGCTCCATTGGGTGAGTTTATTCGAGCTGAGAGAATCTCTAGAGCTTATGTAGTGCCCATCTATCACAGGGATATTCTTGTTGATTTGGTTGAGTTGTAGATGGTTGATTATGATTTGATCCTTGGCATGGATTGGCTTCACACCTATTATGCCTCCATTGATTGTAGATCCCGAACTATTAAATTTTGAGTGGAAGGGTGATTCTATTACACCTAGGGAAACATTTTATCTCATACCTTAGGGCCAGAAAGATGATTTCCAAATGTTGTATCTATCACCTTGTGCGAGTTAAATTTGATGATGTTGAGTCCCTAACTCTTGAGTCAGTCTCGATTGTGAATGAGTTTCTAGAAGTGTTTCCTGAGGATCTGCCCGCAGTCTCTCCGATAGAGAGATTGAATTTGGGATTGATGTTTTTCCTGATACCCAGCTTATCTCAATTCCACCTTATAGGATGGCCCCTGCTGAGTTGAAAGAGCTGAAAGAGAAACTGAAAGATCTGTTAAAGAAGGGCTTTATAAGGCTGAGTGTCTCTCATTGGGGTGCCCCTGTCCTATTCATGCGAAAGAAAGATGGATCCTTCAGAATGTGTATTGGCTATAAGAAACTAAACAAGGTCATGATAAAGAATAAATATCCTCTTACAAGGATAGATGATTTGCTTGACCAACTTAAGGGTGCCTCTTGTTTCTCAAAGATGGACCTCAGATCTGGCTACCGTCACTTGAAAGTGAGGGAATGTGATATTCCAAAGACAGCCTTTAGGACCAGATATGGCCATTTTGAGTTCTTGGTCATGTCCTTTGGGTTGACGAATGCACCTGCAGCCTTTATGGACTTGATGAATAGAATATTCAGACAATATCTTGATATGTTTGTGATTCTGTTCATTGATGACATTTTGGTGTATTCGAAAAATGAGGAGGATCATGATAATCACCTCAGAGTTGTCCTCCAAATACTTAAGGACCATAAGTTGTATGCAAAATTCTCGAAGTGTGAATTCTGGCTTAAATCAGCGGCTTTTGTAGGCCACGTGGTTTTTGGTGATGGTATTCGAGTAGATGCCCAACAAATTAAAGCAGTTAAAAACTGGCCCAGACCGACCTCTCCAACTAACATAAGAAGTTTCTTGAGGTTGGCAGGCTACTACAGCAGATTTGTTAATGGATTTTCTTCCTTATCTGCACCATTGACTAAATTGACTCAGAAAAAGGTCAAGTTTCAGTGGTCCGACGAATGTGAGAAAAGTTTCAAAGAGTTGAAGATGAGATTGACTACTGCACTAGTTCTGACCTTGCTCGATGGGACAGAGAACTTTATGATCTATTGTGATGCTTCAAGAATTAGATTGGGATGTGTGTTGATGCAGAGGGGGAAAGTGATAGCCTATGCTTCTAGGTAACTCAAGGTTCATGAGAGGAACTATCCAACCTATGATCTTGAGTTGGCGGCAGTAGTGTTTTCTCTTAAAATATGGCACCACTACTTGTATAGAGTGCATGTGGATGTGTTCGCTGACCACAAAAGCTTGCACTATGTCTTCAGTCAGAAAGAGCTCAACCTGCGACAGAGGAGATGGTTGGAGTTGCTCAAATGAGAATTCTTTACCACCCAGGTAAAGCTAACATTGTTGTTGACGCTCTTAGCAAGTTGTCAATGGGTAGCACAACCCATGTTGAGGAAGGAAAGAAGGAGTTGGCCAAAGAAGTGCATTGATTGGCTCGGTTGGGAGTTCAACTTGAGGAGAATGATGAGGGAGGAGTTAATGTTTAGAATGGGCGTGCTTCATCCTTAGTGGCAGAGGTGATGGAAAAGAAAGACTAAAATCTTGTCATACTCCAATTGAAGGAGGCTATACATACACAGAAAGTGATGGTTTTCTCCAAAGGGGGAGATGGAGTGTTGAGATACTAGGGTAGATTGTGTGTTCCAGATGTTGGTGGTATTCGAAAAAGAATCATGGTTGGAGCCCATAGAACTAGATATTCCATCTATCCTGGCTCTACCAGATGTACCACAACTTGAGAGAAGTCTATTGGTGGAGTGGAATGAAAAAGGATATTGTTGAGTTCGTTTCAAAGTGCCCGAATTGCCAGCAAGTGAAAGTTGAGCATCAAAGTCCATGTGGATTGGCTCAAAATATTGAGATTCCTGAATGGGAGTGGGAGATGATCAATATAGACTTCATTACTGGTCTAATGAGGTCTCGAAAGCAACATGATTAGATATGGGTGATTATAGATAGGATGACCGAATCGGCTCACTTTTTAGAAGTTAAGACGACCAACACTATGGAGGAGTACGCCAAGGTGTACATCCAGGAGATTGTGAGGTTGCATGGAGTTCCCTTGTCCATCATCTCGGAAAGAGGAGCTCAATTCACCTCCCAATTTTGGAGATCGTTCCAAAAAGGATTAGGTACTAAAGTGAACCTGAGTACAACCTTTCATCTATAGACAGATGGTCAGGCAGAGTGCACAATACAGACATTAGAGGATATGTTGAGAGCATGTGTTCTTGATTTCAAGGGAAATTGGGATGATCACCTACCATTGATGAATTTGCATATAACAATAGTTATCATGCAAGCATTCAAATGGCTCTATATGAACCCTTATATGGAAGGAGATGTAGATCACCAATTAGGTGGCTTGAGGATTGAGAAGCAGAATTGATTGGACCTGATCTTATCCACCAATCAATGGAGAAGGTTAAGGTCATTAAATCCTCGATTATCACATACTTGCAAAAGTCAAAGAGGGGTAAGGGTTCAAAATAGGGATATCTTTTCGCAAAGGTTCAAGTCTTGAAGGTAAGGTTGCTAATAGAAAGGATTATGCTCAAAAGGGACACTAGGGATAAAAGCAATGCATTTGGTGGCTATTTAGGCTAAGTGGACTCAATTAAAATAAAAGAATTCCTAAGATAATTTTCCCAACTAAAGTCTCTCAAGACCAACATTTCAAGACCAACATGGCAAGTTTTAGGTGACACAAGAACACACAAGGAACAAAATAAAAACTCACAACACACATGACAGGCAAATTAAATAAGAAAGGGTCAATTTAGCTCTCAAGTACAAGGGACTCATTTTTCAAATATATCCATCTAGCAAGTAAGAGCCACAAAAAGAGTCAAAGTGTTATCGCAAAATCATCCCAAAACCATTTTCAATGGAGAGATATATATTTTCACAATCCACAAAACTTAACTAAATATCTAGTACCAAACAAGTCACAATCCCCAATGTATAGCTCTAACAAGAGTAAATGGCTACTCAGACTTCACCAAAAAACTCGGTTTCTTACACACGCTCACACACTGATCGAGGATTTTCCCTTAAAAAGGTGTCACTCAATCTATCATAGGGAACTGTCAATCATGCATACCATCAAAACAAATAAGAAGCTACCAAATCTACTAAAATGGCTAAACCTAAATATAATATATACAAGCCCATGAAGGGCGTTCTAGGGTTAAAAGAAGCAATTAAATTCATTCAAATCATAGGAACACCCCCAACTACAATTGTATTATGACCTCACAGTACTACCATAAAGTAAAAGAAGATACGAGGGACTCCCTGAGATGATCACTTGGCACTGACTCGCATCTCCTCACCACAGTTGATTTCCAAGGCATTAACATAGAGTTCAATTGGCGTGGTGTGTTTGACTCCAATTAGCTCCTTAACATAGCACATTGAATCCTGGAGCTTTAGTCTTCTTCCCTCACCTCTAGAAGGATTTGAGCTCAACGAAGTATGTCTTGTTCAGACCCGTCTTCACCAAGTTAGACCTACTATCAAAACCATATGACAAGAGCATCTTAGTTATGTTAAACTTCATGCATTTAGGATAGAGAATCAACTAAATATAGTTTGGATTAAGCAGTAAAATATTGCTACTTTTGTGTGCTAACATATTGCATTCTGCGTTTGTGGTCACTATAGTGCATTCACGGAGTTCAGGGCATACCAAGCCTTCGCATTCACATCAAATTGTCCGCGTTTGCAGAAGGCTAAAGGTTTCCCAGAATAGAGTGATCCACGTACAGTAGCCGCATTCGCGGATAGCAACAGTCGCTAGCTTCACATTTTAGATTGTATAAAGGCATTTTGTCAAACACGTGATAGACATACATTCTCAGCTTTATTTTAACAAAAATCACCTTTAAATCTGCCCCTAACAGCATTCAATCACTACCCAAAACAACAAATAACAGGCTAGCATTAAAATCCACTCCGTTTTTCAACTTTTAGGCCCAGAAATCAATTTCAAAATACCTAAAGGTGGGACACACAGCAATGGGAAGCTACACATTAGAAAACAAAAACAGATGAGAGCATCAAGGCATTCAACTTCATGGCTATAAGACAATAGATTTAGCAAAAAAATTAATCCAGGCTATGAAATTTCCTAGTTGCACAGATTAATAATTATGAACAAAAAGGGAGTTGTAGTAAGGTAGTCATACCTTGGGATGAGTGACCAAACAGGATGACAAAAAGAGAAGTTGAGTTGCTCCTTGAAGACATGTGAGATTCAAGTTATAAAGGAATTGTTTACCTCACATGTGATGTTTATTCCATGCTCATGATCTCCCTTTTCTAAATGTTTCAGACAAAGTCATCAATGCCTTATCTTTTCATTATAGGAACCCGTGCAGCGTACCACCTTCACAGAAGTCAAGTGTGATCACGCCGCATCAATGAATCCACACACTCTGCATTCGCGGAACAAGACCGTGTTCGTAGAAATTGACTGAGTGCCAGAACTGGGCTAATCTTTTTCAACTTTAGGCGATCCCAGGCCCAAATAAGCGGCTCACCCTTGTGTAAGGGGTAATTCTTGGGCCCAAAGTGTGGTCAAAACGACCCAGTTTCATCCTTTTGCCATTTTTATGGTATTTCCACCCATTTCTTCAACTCTATTCATCTTGACACTTCAAAACTTGTACAATACCACTACCAAAGACTTGAAAATTATGAAGTTAGCTAAAAAAAATCAAAAATGAAAATTAAGAAGCTATTCTAAATAATTTAAAATGCAAGAATTTATTAAAATATGAACAAGAATTGATTCACTACCCATTTGTGTTTCCACTTCGAGGCAATAAATCTCCTCCCTATTTTCAAGAGGATTGACCATTTGAGCTCATGGAGAGGGTGATAAGAGACCATCAACATTTTCCACCGGTCTCTCCACTTTGAGGACTTGAATTTTCTACCCAACTTGTCATCAACTTTCCTTTTAGGTTCCATGGGTAGACATGGGAGTGTCAAGAGTTCTTCTTCAAATTGAGCTTCATACTTTATGGCCTCCAAGTAGATAAAACTCGCAATTTCAAATGAACCAAAGTTGCCAAATAAGATTTCCATAAATTGCTTTTGCAACTTTAGTATCATTTCCACAACCTTCTTAGATGGTTATTTGGCTTGAAGAGATGCATAGGCCCATTATCTCTTCCATGTCAAGCTCTTCTCCTTCTATTTGAGACTCCAACTCATAATTGGCCAAGTTTGAGTTGGGGAGCTCACTCACTTCATTGCTTAGTCTCAAGTCGACCTTCAAAACATCAATTTCCCATTCAAATCCGTCCAACTCATAACCTCTAGCAACAAGCAAGCTCTTGAGATCATCCTTCGTGTTGAGCAATTGGTGCCTTTGGACCACTTGTTTGGAAAGTCTAAGATTCAAGTCAGTGAGCCAATCTTGACTCACAACACTCTCATCTCTACTTACTTCTTCAACACCATTTTGTTCACGGCGAAGGGAAATACTTCGAAGGAGATAGAAAAAGGGCTTATATTCCTCAAGAAGCGTTCATCACAATTAGCCATACAACAGAAAGAAGAACAAAGAAAATAAAAAAAGAAGTACTCACTAATCAAATCAAAAAGAGTAGACTACAAGTCCTAAATCAACTCACTATGCCTATTGTTCCCTGATAACGGCACCATCATTGATGTCGCTCAACCCAACTACTCGAAGGAAGAAGGGGCGGTCATCATCAACATATTACGTAACTTTAGAGGATTGGGTCGAATCTAGATTTTGATTCGACAGGCGAGTACTAGACAAGGGTTCTAACTAAATTGGGGGGGGGGGGGGGGGGGGGGGACTAATCTAACATTACTCCTACAAACAACTAGGTAAGGATTGGTCATGCAAGGGAGAAAGGATAGGATATATGGGAATTAATCAAAGCTTAATTGATCCATCATACTTGATATCAAATAAACCCTATGGGTAGGCTAGGTTGCTTGTAATCACCCCGGTTAGGGAATGATGTTTTGCAAGAGCCAACTATGGCATCTCACGCGGGATGCTCAAAGATATGTCTGGCTTGAACACCAAAAGGCAAAACACCCAAGACCTTAGTCATTGATTCCCTTTTGAGGATCTCAACTTATAAACCCATGACTATCATGCAATCTTCCCCCTCAACTACACCCGCTAGAGCAATAATTGAAGAATCAAGCTAGAATTAAGGGCCCACCACAAATCTAATTTAAACAAGAAGATATGCAAGAACCTATAAATTAATTCAAGCAATTAAAGCAACTTGGGAGAAACCCTCTTGATTTTGCAAGTAAATCATCAACTAAGCATGAAAGTAAGAGAAATAATCAAGACCCATATATGATTCAATAGCCAAGCTTCAATCAAATCTAAAAATATGGCATTTAAGAACAAGCAAAGAAAGAGCAAGTGAAAGATAATACAACTAAAGCCCACACTCTTCAATCCACTCAAGAATTTGCAGAAAACTTGCTCTAAATCCTCACCCTAAACCAAACTCTACCCTAAGGTGTGTTCTTCTTCTTTGGATTGATTGTTGTATCAATTCTATGAAGAATGGAGGTTAGGAGTGTGTGTATTTTGTGATTTTGGAACTAAAAATGGTGAAATTCCAAAACTATCCCGATGTTATCCACTGCAACATTCTGTGATCGCGCTCAGCATTCTGCTGCAAGGTACCATTTTGTGCAATTCAGCTTCTTTTGGCTCCAATTCCGCTTTAATCTTCAATTCTCTGTAACTCAACCAAATCTAAACCATAAGTACCTATAACACACACCATTCAAAGCACAATTGGCCTCAAGTTATAGGATTAACAATACAAAATTATAAGAAAGAGCAAGAAATGAGTGCAAGCCATGCACTCATCAGCATGCTTTCCAGACAATAGTTTAGGTCCGAATACGTACCTGTCCTATAGCATCAGCCCATATATAGCCCACATATAGCATCAACCCATATACATCATAACGTTCTTGTCGGAACGTAGAACAGCTTAGGCTCAAATTTTGTTTAGTTTCGTCAAGATTCAGTTACAAAAAAATCAACACGTAAAGCTTTTCACAAATTTGACACAAAATAGCATTGACCTACATGTCATTACATCATCTCCCTCTTATAAGACTTTTGTTCACGAAAGTAAAGTAGAAGGCATACCTAACGGCTCAAATAGGCCAGGGTACTGCTCCTGCATCTGTGCCTCCATCTCCCAGGTAGCCTCCTCCACCAAACGGTGTCGCCACTATACCTTAACCATCGGTATGACCCTAGAATGCAGCTACCTGGTATCCCTAGCTAAAATGGCCATTAGTTCCTCAACAAAGGTCAGATGGTCATCTAACCCAACTGAATTGTACTACAACACATGAGACTGATCTAGAATATACCGACGCAGCATCGACACATGGAATATGGGATAAATGGTAGAGTAAAATGGAGGCAGGGCTAGCTCATAAACAACTGCCCAACTCGCCTCAAGATATCAAAAGTTCCAATATATGGGGGACTCAGCTTACCCCATCTCCCGAACCACATAACCCTTTTTAGGGGCGAAACTCTCAGAAATACACGGTCTCCTAGCTCAAAATGCAAAAACCAGCATCTATGGTCAATATAACTCTTGTGTCAACTCTGAGTTATCATCAACCTTCCCTGTATAACCTGGACCCTGGCTATGGCATCCTGCAGCAAATCTTTACGGACTCAACACTGTAAACTCAAACCACCCAACTGGGGTACGGCATCGCCGACCATACAATGCCTCAAAAATGGCAAACTCAGCTAATGACAAAAAATGATCCCACTGACCCCCAAGCTCTTACACACAAGCCCCCAACATATCCACTAGAACCTAAATAGTACACTCTGACTGACCATCAGTCTGGGGTGAAATGTTGTGCTCAAATCAACCTGGGTGCCCAACACTCACTAAAAAGCCCTCCAAAAGCTAGAGGTAAACTGTGACCCTCAATCAGATATGATAGATATAGGCACCTCATGTAACCAAACTATATCCTGAATGTAGATATGGGCTAACCATTCGGTACTAAAGACGTAACAGACTGGAATGAAGTGTCCAGACTTAGTCAACCAATCGACTATCACCCAAATATTTTCATAACCCCTGGAAGTACGAGGAAGCCCCACCCAAAGTCTATGTTCATACGCTCTCACTTCCACTCAGGAATTAGTAACGGTTGAAGTGTGCCACAAGATCACTGGTGATCAGCCTTTACCTACTGGCAACCAAGGCAACGTGATACATAGTCTGCAATATCTCTCCTCATGCCATCCCACTAGTAATGTTGCCTCAAGTCATAGTATATCTTAGCTACGCTCAGGTGGATAGAATATTGGGAATCATATACCTCCTATATAATCAATTATATTTAATTCCCCCTCTAGGAACACACAATCGACCATCAAATCTAAGAACCCCATCTTAATCAACTATAGCCTGACCCCAATATCCTGCAACACTTTATCTCGGAGACTCACCAACGACTCATCCTCAAACTGTTGAGCCTGAATCTGATCAACTAAAGAACATTGATCCCTAATAAAGGCCAATACTCGGCCAGAGTCTGAAATAACCAATTACACAAACCTGTTAGCTAGGGACTGAATGTCCTAAGCCAACGGTCGCTCCTTAATAGTCAAGTATGCGAGGCTTCCCATACACACCGCCTTCCGACTCAAGGCATCCGCTACAACATTTGTCTTGCTTATATGGTATAACATAGAAATATCATAATCAGCCAACAACTCAATCCACCGCCTCTGGCGGGAATTCAGGTCCCATTGAGTCATAATATACTGTAAGCTCTGGTGGTCGGTATAAATATCACAATGCACACCATATAGATAATGCCTCCAAATCTTGAGCACAAACATTAACGCCGCCAATTTTAAGTCATGTGTGGGATAGTTACGGTTGTGGGTCCATAACTTGGCAAGAAGCATAAGCAATAACTCGAACTTGTTGCATCCATACACAACCCAGCCTTATACGGGAGGCATCACAATATACCACGAAGCTCTCTCCCTCAACAAGGAGTGTTAGGATAGGAGCTAGTCATGAAGTCCTTCAACCTCTAAAAACTGGTCTCACACACATCGAACCAAACAAACAGCACACCTTAGCGAGTCAAACGAGTCAACAGAGCGGCAATGGTAGAAAAGCCCTCAACAAACCATCGGTAATACCCTGCCAACCCTATAAAACTCTGAATATCTATCACTGAAGTAGGCCTAGGCCTGCCTCGATCTTAGCCAAATCCACACTAATACACTCATCGAATACCACATGACCCAAAAAAGTTACAGACTCAAGCCAAAAGTCACACTTAGAAAATTTAGCATACAACTTATGATTCCAGAGTGTCTGAAGCACAAAGCAAAGGTGTTGGAATGTTGCTCTCGACTCAGAAAATACATCAGAATATCATCAATAAAAAAGAGTTCAGATATGGCCAAAATACCCGAGTAATCAAATCTATAAATTTTATAGGGGAACTAATCAGCCTAAATGGCATGACTAGGAACTTATAGTGCCCATAATGGGTCTGAAAGGCATATTTCGGAATATCCTCTTCCTGGATCCTCAACTGGCGGTACCCCGACCTCATATTAACCCTAGGAAACACTAAGGTCCCATGTAACTAATCAAATAGGTCATCAATACGTGGCAGAGAATAAAGATTCTTCACCATCACCTTATTTAGCAATTGATAGTCAATACACATCGAGAGAGTCCCATCTTTCTTTGTCACAAACAAGACAAGAGCTCCCAGGGAGAAACACTCGGCTGAATGAAGCCCAAATCTAGCAAACTCTGAAGCTCTGAACTAAGCTCCTAAATATCTACAGGAGTTATCCAGTATGAAGGAATAGATATAGGCTTGGTGCCCGGCTTAACCTCTATCGCAAATTAAATCTCCCGCTTAAGTAGTAACCCAAGAAAATCTGTTAAAACCACATCAAGAAACTCATATACAACTGGAACAGACTCAACAGTAGGAGTCTTGCTTGACACATCACATACATGGCCTAAGTAAGTTGAACACCCCGCATAAATCAATCTTTGAGCCTGAATATATGATATAATACCTACCAAAACTCGACTCACAGACCCCTGCCAAGCCAGGGGAGGCATCCCCGGTATCACCAAGGTAAGAATCTGTGCATAATAATCTAATATGGTATGATATGGGGCCAACTAATCCACACCCAAAATAAGGTCAAAATCAAGCATATCAAGAAGTATCAAATCAACCCAAGTGTCAAAGCCCTGTAGAGTAACCATACAACCTCTACAAACCCAATCAATTACTAATGAATCCCCCATCGGAGATGATACTTGAATCCAAGAGGAAAAAGGGTCGAGAGTCACACCTAGGCGAGGAACATAATACATCGATACAAAGGAAAATGTAGAATCTGGAGCAAATAAGGCTGAAGTTTGTTGTTGGCATACAAAAATCAGACCTATAATAGCCTCGTTAGAAGCCTCGACCCGAGTTGGTGTGGCATAAAAGTGGCCCTGATGGCCTCCGCCTCGAAAATCAACACTACCCCTGGCTCTCCCACCCCTGACGGGCCCTCTGGAACCCGTCTAAAAACCCTGCGGGTTCTGTACTGATCATCTCAGTGACCATAATCCTGACCCCAATCCCTGCCAGCTAGTGGAGGAGCTGATCAGTGGGCTATGGGGCGACAAGTGTTTCCCTGTGCTCTGGGCAGTGTTTGAGCCAATGATATGGTGCCCCATACCGAAAATAACCCAATATGGCCCAGTCTCTCCTATCACAATGGTACTGTCCCAATACAGCTGCCCTAGAACCTTGACCTCCTGCATACACTGACCTAAGTGGCCTTGAGGAAAATGAATCACTATCGTGTTATCTGCACCTGATAGGATATGAAGAACCACCCCTGCTAGAAGTACCCGAGCCCTGGTAGCTACCCTCGAAAGCCTATAGTGATACCTGGTCTAGCCAGCTAGTCTGAACTTGCTGACCTCTCCTCGGAGGCCTGTCCATCGGTACTCAAAACCTTGTTTAGGAGCCACTAAACTCTCCCTCATGTCTAGCCCACTTGTCGCTAACCCCATAAACATCACAACTAATCTGCTCAGGAAGCGAGCATGGTCAACGATGTCTAGAAATAATCGCCCTAAAGTCACCAATGCATAGGTAGCAATCATCAGCTGAGGGCCTCAAACTTCATACAAAATAATGGATCCTCTCCTCCTCGAAAGGTGAAATGGTTGTAGCATATCGGGAGAGCTTTTGAAACCTAACCTTATACTGGGACACAGTCATCTGTCCCTACTCAAGTCATACAAACTAATCCCGATAATGATCTCTGAAAATCCTAGGCATAAATCTAATTATAAAAGCCTCTATGAACTCTATAAAAGTCATCGATGCAGCCTCTCTAGCCTAGTCTCTCGGTAAGTCCGCCATCACTACCTGGCGGTGTCGTCAAGCTGATGTGCAGTAAACTCCACCCCTTGGGACTCCAGTAACTGCAAGGACTGGAATCGCTCCATGCAGGCTATTAGAAACTCTTGTGCATCCTCCCCCCCAGCTCCCAAAAACCTCGAGGAGGCCAATCTTAAAAAGTACCCAAGCAACCACCCGTCTTAAAACTATATTGTTCCCTCTAGCTAAGTCGGGATCTCTGGAGCAACGGGCTCTGGTGGTGCCTAGACTGGAGGAGCTGGAGCTAGCTCACACCCTATTGTAGGGCCGTAAGCACTGTTAGGATCTATTCGAGGACCGTCTACACCTCTGGAGGATTGCCTCTAGCTACGGCAGAGTTGGACCTGCACCATGGGAAGATGTAAAAGTCAGGGTGAGTACCAAAAAAGGCACTTTGTAGGCATCATTGGCTGACCGAGTGGAATAATATATAATATGAAGCTCAAATGTTGTTAAAAGAAGTTGTCTCACACAAAAATCCCATAACCTCCACCAGAACCAAACCCGGTATTATACACGGGTGCAAGGCTCTAAAATCTACACATGTATGCCACTCGAGCCTTCATAAGCTTTGGAGGTACACCCGGCACAATATAGAGCTGACGAATCATCACAGTATCCCACAGAACCACCACAAAACCAAGCCCTCCACATCATTAGAACAAGAGTAAGTTATACGTGGGTGTAAGGCCTAAATACCTATGTCGGAATACCCCCTTGTGCCCTTATAAGCTAGAAGGTACACCCACGTACAATATAGGTATGAACAGGTGTGTGGATCCATGAGTAATCAATCACAGGGCCTCACCCCAACAAACACATATCATCTGGGTCCTCAGCTTTGTGCCGGCACATGGAACCCAATCCAAAATATACATGTAGAATGATGGGATACATCCCCCATGGGAGAAAGAATCCCCCTCGAATGAACAAGTGCATCCCATTTTAGAATGTCAATCATGGGGCCTCACCCCTAAAATGAAATTGGCGGGGTCCTCGACCCAAATCTCAATTGGCGCTCGATCTTTAAAATGTGCATCTGTGTCTGGCCCTACTGTTGGAGCCACGGGGACTTAGACCATGGGGAGCCTCACCTAAGACTCAAACTCTCAGACATGACCATTGGGGTTCATAGTGATGGGGAGCTTCATTTGGGACTTAAGATATCAATAGTCACTCACTCAATCAATATATTCGGATCTAGAATTCAAAAGTCATATTATGCCTAGAGTCAACGTAGGTAATGACGCTTACAATCTAGGTATCCCTAAATATCACCATCCCTCTAACAACATCAACTAACCCCTATCCCAGATACACGGGACCAAAACCCAGTAATTACAACAGTAAATTGGAGCGCATGTCTCGATAATCAATATAAAATTAGAACTAACATGCAGGAACCAAGTTAACTATGGGCAACAGAAGTGTAGCATGACAATAATAGTGATATCATAAGTTCTCACAACAACCAGGCCCACGGGAGCATATCTAAATCAGAAACAAGTCACAGTACGACAAGTATATAACAAGTAGCCTTGTATTCATCATATCTCAGTAATATCAATAGCATGCTTTCCAGGCAATAGTTTAGGTCCGCATATGTACTTGCCCCACAGCCTCACCGCAGATACGGCCCTTATCAAGCCACCCTGTGATCAATATTACCAAAATATATCGTATCTACAGCATTCACAGCTAATAACTCCGAGTACAGTCCTATTATAAGTATACTAGGTATACAGGACATAGCTAGCATCTCATATACATCTAAGTTCAATAATCATACAATTCAACTCAGTCTAAGGTTAGGGGAAAGCCTAGCCTACCTGGTTGCCGACGTCTGGGGCTCCAAATCACCCCAACCGAGCCTTTCCCTTCCTGATGGCCTTTCGATACTGCTCAGCTATCAAAATAATATTTATAGGGTCAATACGGTCACATTGGTTGTAACATCTTGGAAAGTGGGTGAAATAAAATTAATTGGGCCTAAAATGGGGAAAACAGGGCCCACGCCTAAAATTCAGATCAAATTCCTAAAAAATGGTCCCCATGTCACCCTGACTCTACAGCCAAGAATCCACCCCAAAATGGACCCTAGAATATCGAGAAAAGGCCCAAAAACGAAGCTAAAAGCTTTAACAGGACAACCTTTTTTTTAAAACCTTTCTCGGTCAAAATTCTCAAAAACCAAACAATTACGGTCAGCACCCATCATATCATAGTGTTCCCGTCAAAAAGTAGAATAGTTTAGGCTCAAATTACATTCAGTTCCATAAAGATTTGATTATAAAATCAACATGTAAAGCTTTTCACAAATTTGGAGAATCACAGTGATTAAAACAGCAATTGTACCTCTAATTACGTGCAAAATCTCGAAATCAACTTTAGCACGACAATCCTTGCTATATTGTGAGCCACGTGGACCTTTGAATTTCCAAAAATAGAGTTGAAATGCAACTTTTACAAGCTTGAGAAGATGGGAAATGGGGTTATTTGTGAAGGCTAGGCCTATATATAGGCCACCTCGCAGGCCTCCACAAATGCGGACCAGGTCCAGCTAATGCATAGCTATGGGGAAATTGCCCTTCTCCACAAATGCAGACCAGGTTTCCCAAATGTGGAGCTTTATGCATCGCTCCCTCCTTTGCGATCGCACCAGCACTCTCCGCGAACGCAGAAGCTTAAATTGTCCAGTGCTGCACAAGCTAAGTCCCAAACTTCTCCAGGTCATTCCTGAAGCATCCAATGTCTGATTTATGCAGACAAACAGTGTAACCACCAAGATATCAATGTTTCAGATCTAATGGTGCAGTCGAAATTCTAAACGAAGCCTCCTATAGAAAAATGAGTACCCTACTTCTTTCTGATAAAATTAGCTAAAAGGACTTATGGGGTCAAAATGCAACCGGATGACCTAATAATTGGCGAAGCGTCATTTTAGATTATTTTTTATATTTCGGAGCTAACCACACCATCAGTTTTCCATTCTGAGCACCTTTAGCTGAGGTTTAATAGAAAAACACTTTTTAGTTTTTGATTGAACTCATTTTGCAACTTTCGGCTTAAAAATCACACCGAAACCCTCCACACTCGGACCAACCACCCTCCTAGCACAAGTCAGCCATTTCTGAACTAACAAAACCATCTGAATCCAATTCCGAGGTTGTTTACTAGGGTTTTGATTAAAATCTCATTTTAGCAATTTTATCTTCTCACTGACTTGAAAACTATCATAATTCTCAACCAAAGCACCCTATAACCACCCCAACAGCCCCCAACAGGTCACAATAGGTCCAAAGTTACTATATAGAAGCTCAAAATAGCAAAAACAACACAGAAACACAGAATTGACCCATAGGGTCATTATAATAATGATAAATTGTGTAGTCTTAATACATGAGTAAGGACACATATATATAGAAATGAAGTATAAAAGAGATCATCACACCAACATGCCATGAGTGCCATGATGCATGAATGTCATAGTACATATATAGCCATACTTATCATAAATCATCATGAGTCATCATTGGTCATCATATCTCATACTTGTAGCACATAGTCATAACATTGGCCAAGATCTCATAGATCAAACATAATGTATAGGAGCAGCTCATTTCATATAAGAGTCCTAGGTTGCGTTTCAAAATCTTGAATCTCCCCATTGGGATCGCAGGTTAACCTCAAGGTTCTAATTCCCCTACTAGGGTCCCAAGTCACCTATCAAAATGTTCAATCTCCTCGTAAGGACCTTAGGTCAATCTTAATGTTATAAATCCTCCTTTCATAACATACTAGGGTCCTAAGTCGCCTTTCAAAATCCTGAATCTCTTAGAAGGGACCCCATGTCAACCTCAAGGTCTTAAATCCCTTATCTATATTCATACCATGACATAATCATATTATAATCATATTCATATTCGTATTCATGCTCGTAATCTCTTTTAAAAGTCTTGTACATTCATGATCATGTGGTGAGAGATAAGAGTATAGCATGGGTACATAATCATCAAGTTCAAAATTATGAGAATTGAGTATATGCATAATCCTTGAATAGAAGAGCATTGGAATCATAATTGATGTTACCCATGCATAGTTTGATAATCATAAAGTCCTAATAAAAGAATTCCCAAGAAATCCATGTAATCCAAGAAAATTGAAGTTAATTCATGCATATTTCATAGTTTAAATGTAGCTCATAACATTTGAAAACCCAAATCATAAAAACCTAAATTGATCATAATTTGAAGGTAGATGAATTAGATGGAAATATAGGTTAGGATCCATGATTGAATGGAGATCATGGATGAATCCCATATATCTTAAGGTGAATTGAAGATCTAAAGGTGAATTTAGCTCAAAAATTGAAGGCCTTGATGAACTCTTGACTTGAGCTTGAATAAGGGATTTGAGAGTATTTTTGGTGAGTGGTCTTGTTAGTCTAAGTGTTATGAGTGCATGGGAATGTTCAGAATAAACTATGAACTCATTAGGAGGATATAATAGTCCACAAACGTCCAATAGAAACTTAGGATCTCAGAAAAGAACCAATATAACCTTACCAAAAACAGACCTGGATTGCCCAGGAAATGCACCACCAGGGCTCACACACCATAGATCATGGTGTGCATAACGACCCATAGTGGGGTACGTAGTGTGCATCCTTGGGCAGAACGAATGAGGCTAAGTGAAGGGGGGCCTTCATGAGACACCCCATGGATTATCGTGTGCACTACATATCATGGTGAGCACAACTTCCCAAGGCAGCCTTGAATCATGGTCAAGGGTCCTTACATGAGACACACCACGATCAATAGTGTGCTCCTTAGTGGGTGCCCTGGACCAAAATCTTCCGTAATCATGGTTTAAAGCCTTAGTTAGGTCATACGAAGGTCGGGTCCTTACAATTTTCTTATTTGGTGTTGTAGAGTGAAATTGTTGGAGGATTTGATTAATATTCACACGTCCATGTTAAATGATTTCAATGATGAATAAAAGGGTAATAAAAAATTGATGATTTTTAATATGTGATGTATTGTGAAGGTTTTGAATTGTTGTATAAATTTCTTTTTGTTGATATATTGTGATCATTTGATATGAGATTTGTCATTTCTCTCATCATACCGTCAAATATATCTATTGCATTCATTTTGGGATATTATAAATATGAGGGGCATGCCACACGTTGTTATAAATATATTATACGAGGGGCGTATTACATATTATGGTAAATATTATACAAAGAACGTGTCACATGTTGTGATAAATATTATACGAGGACATGCCACGTCATGATAGTTGCATGGACTGATAAGTCGTCCATGGATCTTGGTCTGAAAATCAACAAGTGTGTAACATTAGGATAGATATACATCACTCCTTATGTGATATTAAATCACATCGCACCTCATCGTCCTTGATTGTATTCTTATTGTAAGCATATACTTGTACTCATTTCCTGTTATTTATGTAGTTGAAGTTGATTGATGATTCTGATACATTGAGTTCTTTTGTTGTTTTTTCCCTGCTCTGTGTACGATAAGCTAGGTTGGGCTAAGTGTGTTATGCACGTTGTACTCATGGAGGATAGGATGACACGTAATGAAGACTTGAGTTTTGTATGACTTTACATAGGGTGAATACGACTACTTGTTGGGTACCGTATTGTACTTGAGAGGTAGTTGCATATCACCTCAGTGGACCTCATATTCCATCTTTATGTTCTTGTTCTACTTGAGACAAAAATATCATTAAGACTTGTATTTCATTTGATTCGATGTAAAACTTAAAATTTTGTACACATGATACCAACTTTGGGGAGCATTTAGAGTTGTGACTTACTTATCCTCTTCTTTAGTTCATTCGAGTTTCTATTTTTGCTTTTACCTGCATGATTAAAGTCTTAGCCTGACTTGTCTTAATAGGTTAAAGCAATTTTTATCATATCTAAGTTCGAATGATAACACAATTCGCTCATTTGCCAATCTAAGTATAAAAGGTTATCAAAAGTTCATAAAGGCGTATATCCAAGTTTGTTTTGGGAAGGGAAAAACAGAAAACGAACTTTTTGGTTTAACAATTGTATGTCACTACCACTTTTTGAAATTTTACCAAGGCCTTATTTTTATATAACCCTTATTATTACTATTTTATTATATGTACGTCGCATGTGCATGTCACATCAATATTACTCCCTCTGTTCATTATTAGATGTCAAAAATTTTCTAATCTAATTTTCATTTTTACTTGTCATTTTGAAGAAATCAAGATAGGACAATTTTTCTTTTTTACTCCTAATTTACTTACAAAGTTAATGTTTTTGAAAATGTAGAACTTCTTGAAAATCTTCAGTGATCAACTAATAGGGGTAAAATGGTAATGTCATTATACTTTTTTTGTTTTCTTAATAGGTATGTTAAACTAAAATTTGACATCTAATGGTGAACAAAGGGAGTATTAAATTAAGTACTATAAATATTTTTTTCAAATCCTTAATATTTTCATAAGAGTATACACTATTTTTTATTATTCATCCGATATTCAGAATCCACATTGAAGTCCAACTAATTCAAATTTAGACTTGACAGACCTCATTCGAAAATAGAGCTCTCTACCAAGATTTTTTTTCATACCTAGCCTACACAATTCTAAGTAAATGAAATAATAATGAATGAGATCCTCCTCCCACACATACATTTAATTTAAATATAATGTAAAGGGCATATTTGATGAATAATTTGTATAGTTCTATTTATTTTATTCGGGATCAAAATGATCATATTTTATTTTAAAAAAAGAAAATTTGAAAAATTATGATTCATTAAACATTTTTTGAAATACACTTCTTTTCATGATTCTTGAAAAAATTATCAAATAACATAATTTAAAAAATTAACACTTTGTGTAATGACCCGTTAGGTCATCTTGAGAATGAGTCCTCACTTTTTCATAAAAGACCTTTTTCGTAAATTTAAATTAAAATTTTTGGACTATTCAGTAACTATGGCTATATAATTCACAACTAATTTAATAGAAAAATTGAGTTAATTGGTGAGATAAATTGATAATTTATTTCATATCTTATATCACTTGTCCTGCATTTATTAAAATAAATTAATAAAAAAAATCACATTTTAGTACTTACTTAATTTGAAATAGAAAAAAAATAAAATGGGCCAAGCTAAAAAAATAAATAATAAAAATTAAATATAAAGAATTGAAAAGGGTTGTTGAACGCAGCCATGTGTAAAAGGAGAAAACAAAAAACAAATGCACACAAGCAGCGAAAGAGAAAACACCGGAAAGAAAGAAAAAGAAAAGAAAAGAAGAGAGGAAAATTTGGGATTGTCATCCTAAATCATTAAGGTAATTATTCACGTTGTTTCTATTAAAATTTTTTATGATTATGAATAGATTTTTAGGCTAGAAACGTGTGCATTAAGAAAATATAGACCTGAGGTTCTTAAAATAAAATCTTGATTTGGGGGTCGAAGAATGATTTGTTTTAGCTGAAATTTGACGTATGAGTTTATTTTATTATGGTAAACATGATTTGAAAGAAAATTTAGATTCGAATTCAAGGGCTTGGAATGACTTTTTGTCCCGACTCTTTAAGCCAAAAATAAATGTAGCAATATGGGTGTCATTAGATTCGTATTCTTATGTAGATTATGTATTTAAATAAATTTTCATTAGTCGAAAGTGTTATGAAAGGCTCAAGTTTTGAATGTGTGATTCATTGAGACACGTAAATTTCTCGACTCTTGTTAAATGTATAGAAATGTGTAGTTTCTTGTTGTTTGTGTTTGAGATAATGAGACTTGGTGACGGGTCGACTTATTCTGGGTAACACTCCCGACTGTCTTTCTACTTGATCTAGAGTAAATGGGCAGAGGTTACTGAGAAAAGCTACAGAGGAAGGTCACGAGAACCATTTACGACTCGTAGACAGGTTTACGACTCGTAGAATGGTCTCGTGAAGCCCTAGATGACTTGGTGAAATTTTCTACGTCTGTGGCCTATATATGAAATGGTATACGACTCATAGAGTATTTCACGACTCGTAGAGGAGGTTTCATGACAAATTCCAATAACTCAAGTTTCAGGACCCCTCCCCCCTCCCCCCCCCCCCACACACACCTATTTACGAGAGGAGTTTACGACCCGTAGAATGTTTTACGTATCGTAGAGAGGATTTTCATGCTACCTTTCAGTAACTCAGATTTTCAGGCACCTAGTTTACGAGGAATGGTCTACGGCTCGTAGACAGGGTTGCGTGGACTCAAACGATAGTTTTAATGAGGGGTATTTTTGTCCGTTTCAACTTCTATTTAAATAAATCCTTGGTCATTTTAGACTTGAATAAAGCCTTAAAACAAACCCTAGGTGTATCATTCATCATTCTTTACACTTAGAATTTCTTGAGAGCATCAGAGAAGGGAGAAGAAGCTAGGGTTTCCAATTCAAGTGTGAGGATCAACTGAGGTTCGATTGTTTCTTCTAATTCCAGGTGTGTAAGGCTTACCAGTGTGTGGAACTATGTCCGTTCACATGCACATTTCTTTACATGAGTCGATTTTGAGAAGTAATGAATTGGGTTTTGTATTTTCCAAATAATTACCAAATATTCTGTAATTCTTATGAATCCTTCTGATGTTGTATGAGATAATTGTTGTATTTCATGAATATTGATAGGAGATTTACATATGTATTTCATACTTAATAGAATGAACCCTAAATTGCATGATTTTATGAAATTCTATGCATTCCATTGGGTATTTGCGTTGAGTAATTTGAGTATTTGCATAAGAAGCATGTTGCATTGAGTCACGTACATTACCGTATATGATTATCTTGCTTGCATTACATGATGAGTCAAATTGAGTGAGTCTAAATGACCGTTTGAGTCTGAGTTAAGTTTAATGGTTGCATTGATTGGATGAATTGATAAGTAACATGAGTTGAGTTGAGATGCGAGACCCAAAGAGGTCGAGATTTGAGTTGATCGATGAGTTGAGCATATTTAGTCTTGGGAGGAGTACCGAACACCGAGCTGGGAGCGAGTAAACATATACTTTAACCCACAGAACTACGTTGCCAGCGTAGAATAGTCGTACAACTCATTCTGGCGACTCTTGTCCCACAAGTGGACATTTATTATGGATTCAAGAGAGAGGTTGATCGTCCTTTACCATGGCAAGTTTAGGACAGGCATGGCAATGACGTCGCCTTCGTTGTGCATCACCAAACTAAAGGTGATGGGATTGGATGTCAATTAAGGGAAACTCCTAAGCAACATCGATTGAGCATGACATTTTAAACTGAGTCTAATGTTTACTGAGCATACTTTTAAAAGAGCATGAATTACTTTAAACTTGGATGTACTGAGTCGAGCATGAGTTGTTGAGTCGAGATGAGTGAGTTGAGTCTTATTTATTGAGCTATTTTATATACCATTATATTCCATGTACTAATGTCCATTTAGACCTGCATCGTTTTATGATGCAGATATAAGTGATAGAGGACTTCAGCCCGCGCATCGTTAAGGTCCATATCAGTACACTTCCAGTGTGAGCCCTCTTTGCTTTCCGAAAGAGCTCTTTTATCTTATGAGTCAATTTAGTATATCATTTTTTCTTTCTTTCTTTGATTTGGGGTATCCATGGCTTGTCATGCCACCATGTAGATTGTTGAGTAGAGACTTCATAGACACCGAGTAGAGGATTTTGTTGAGTGTTTTGTATTCCAAACTCCTTTCATTGGAACTTATAATACAGTAGAGTTATATTTTTCTCATACAATGTCTTGTATCTGAGTTATTCTTCTGCTGTTGAATTGATGTGACAATGAGGCCAAGTGATTTGCTCAAGGACTAGCAATAGTCTTTGAGTGCCGGCCACGCCAAGGGTACCCTCCTGGGACGTAACAATAATCCTAATGATGAAAAGGGATAATAAAGGGGAACTTGCTTATATATTGATGTGTGGTATGTCAAAAATGATTTGGAAGATTTACTGATTTATTGTTGTTGTGGTTATGATTATGTTGTTGTGAATTGTATATTGTTTGAAAAATGATCATCTCCTCGTTATTTGTGTGAACATGCTTATTTACATTGATTTTGAAATAAGATTGTGACAAAGGTTATGTGAACAGAGGAAAAATGAGAATTAAAAAAGATGTACCACGAGGGATCTGTCACGCACTGCGATGGATATTATAATGCAAGGGTCGTGTCGCACGTCGCGACGGATATTATAATTTGAGGGTCATGTCACATGTCACGACGGATACTATGATTCAATAGTCATGTCGAACGCTGCGACAGATGCATAGATTAGAAGTTCCCCGTGGGTCCTAGATTGAGAGACAGCGAGTGTGTCTCATTAGGCCAGACATGCATCATTATACTTGACATTGCATTGCATTACACATTATTATCAATTATGATCTTTTGAGTGCTTTTTTTTATAGTATGCGTTATGGATGAACTTGATCTTTATATTGTTGATCTATAATTATTGGTGTGTTGTTATTGAGCTATATGCTATGTACATTTTGAACTCTTAGGTTGGGTTGATTTTATGTATATTGTGATTGTGGAGGTTTGGTTTGAGAGTTAGGAGCACCCTTATTCTGTATTACTTGAACTTGCATTTAGGAGTTCACTTGTTGGGCACCGTATGGTTGGTACTCACCCTTTGCTTCTATATTTTTGTATATTATGCACTCAGATTTTCGTGATACTCTCTCTTCTCTTCTTATCTGAGGCTTTATATGGAGATTAGTGAGGTAGCTATTTGTCATCTCAACAAACCCTCTGTCATGCCCTGGGAGGGTACCCTAGACGTGGCCAGCACTCAAAGATTATTGCTAGTCTCCAAGCGAACCACTTGGCCTCATCACATTCATCCAATCAGCAATTATCATATCAATGAAAGACTACTGATGAATAAGGGTGGACAATCTCTAATGAAGATAATCATAACAAATCAACAAACTAGCCAGATAATATCGAAGTCATCAATCCCAAATCTAGTCTATGAATCCTCTAACTAAGCTATCAAGATGGTACCATGACAGGCCATGGCTACCCAAATCAAAGGAAATAAAGTACTAACTCAAGCTAGATGAAATTTAAATGGGCATCCTCCGGAAGTAAGGGAGCACTCACCAATCAACTAGATGTGATTAGATCCTCAACAATGCACCTGTTGATGATCTCTAACACTTGTCTCTGCATCATAAAAAGATACATTTCCAAATGGATGTCAGTACATGGAATGTATGAGTATGTAAAATAGCTCAGTGAAACAAATATAGGTAGAATAAAAATAACTCAAAATGCAAAATCAAGATGTCAAATGTCTATCTAAAGAAAGAATAAAGAATAGACAATGACCAATCAATACAATCCAAATCAATTTGATCCAATCAAGTCAGAGGATTATCAGTTAGGACCTAATTGGGAGTTTTTTTTATCCGACAACAATCACTTATGAGCCAGTGATTGTACAACAATCTCGCTGATGTTGCCACAGTCATTCATTACTTGGCAGGGTAAAGAATGAATCGATCCATAATGGATCTCAATCAACAAGTCCTCTATTGTTTCAGGGACCTATCAGGAGGAATATCCAACTTAGCGGCTTCAATCCTCTCCTATGTTTGGCGACGTAGTTAATGAGTTCAATATCACACCCCGGGAGGAAACCCTAGGCGTGGTTGGCACCCAGAGACTATTACTAGTCCTCGGGCGGACAACTCGATCATCAGAAGCAGTTACTTTAGCTGTTGAGGGACTGACTTTAGCTCACTGATCCGATGTGATTGAATTCCCTAGGAAAGAAGGCAAGGCCCTTTCTTGCCCGTTGGCGCTTTAGAAAGATTGCAGCTCTTCTTCTAAACAGAAGAGGTGACTGGCCGGTTGAAGCTGATTGAGAGGACTGGCAACCTTTCCTCTCCCTACGGTCGAGAGACTTTTGGCGAGATATATCCCATCTAGAACATAGATGGGTAGAGTTTCTTAGATAAAGTATCTAAAAGAATTGGATTCTATCTCCTCTTTTTTTCTCCTCTCGTTCAAACGAATTTGAATACGTAATATATATTCGAAAGGTAAAATTAGTTAATTGTTGAAAGGCTCAAAAGTCAAATCCGAATCTAGGGGGGTTGAAATAGACAAGATTCAGCTCAGATCCAAAGAAATAGAATCCGATATTATCTCATCATAAGGTTTTCCTCCTACTACTGAATCATAAGCATCTAGATTTTTTTATTAATATTAACGACGGGATCTATCTTTTCGACTTCAGCGAAAATGTTCAAAGCACCGCCTTCGTCAATTATCTTGATGTCGAAAGGGAAGAGGACAGGGTCTTACTAGACTATCCTCTATCCGGATAGATATGTCCCTATGAGCGACTACGCCGATCGGATAGTCACTCAACATCAAGCATAGTAGATAATAATAGAATAGAGCAGTGAGCGGTATAAATCAGACTACATCAATAAGAAGGGTCAATGGCTAATAATTCAGTCTCAATATCCGGGACAAATAAAGATAATTACTAACTCAATTTAAAGAGGGAAAAGACCTCAACATCAAACCTCAACTCATGTCTATGAAGCCTCTAACTCAACTAGACAGTCTAAGAGGGTATTATGATAGGCCATGGCTACCCGACTCAATAAATAAAATAACTTATAAAAGAAGGGCTCCTCCAGATAGAAAGGAGGGCTCACCAATGGCTGAAATCAGAATCTCCAAACCTCAATGATGCATCTGTTGAAGCCCTCTACCTCCTATATCTGCATCATGAAACGATGCAATGCCAAGTGGCGACAGTACGTGGAATATACGATATGTAAGATGATTGAATATAATAGTACAGAAAGAATCATATAGGGATAACATCAACTCAACATCATACCCCATCAGAATATCAAATGCCTATCTAAAGCAAGAATAAGGAGTAGGCAATTGACCCATCAATATCTACATCACACTCATCTCGAGGAAACTTGACTCAACACAACTCAATGGACTCATGCCCTTCTAGGATAAGGATAAAGAGTGGATAATAAAACATGAACATCCATCAAGACTCATACCATCACATCAACATTAGAGTTCTATTTGTAGGGAACCTAGTTGGGAGTTTCTCTAACCGACAACCATCACCTATGAGCCGGTGATGATACAACGAAGTGATGTCATTGCCACATCCATCCAGTACCCTGCCCGGGGTAAAGGACATCACCATCAGTGGATCCACAAGAAATAACATCAGTCCTCTTTTGGGATAAAGGAAACATTTGTATTACAGTTCGATCTTCTCTCCTACGTGGGCCACGTAGTTAATGAGTTTGAGTGGGACTCACTCTCACCCATTTTGGAGCTCAATACTCCTCCCAGAACTCGACATGCTCATAAAACATCATCATCATCAAGATTTCTTATCATCGGTCCCATAGGGACATAGTACATCAACATTAACATCAACTCATCAACATCAACATCATGGACTCAAAACATTCTTTTAGAATTTGGTTTCAAGTTTTAAGACTCATGAACATCACTCTCATTAACATCATCATTAAAACTCTCAAAATTGGACCACAATCACAACATCACAAACATCATCATCGTCAAGGCTCAAGATTCATACCCTAAGTTCATTCTTGCATTCTTTAGTAAAAGAGACATAGAATTTTGTAAAATCATTCGTGAAAACAACTTATGCAGTAAATCAAGTTTATGTTGACCATCAATTTAAGAAAAATACATGAATTAAGAAGAATCTCAGTAGAATACTCAATGATTTCACATAGAACTCATTATCTTCAATCGTAGACTCAATTTACCCAAAGGGAGGCACATGGAAGAACAATCTCATGCTTTAGGTTAGCCTTACATACCTGGGATGATTGATATCAACACGAATCCCTCAGAACTCCCTTGACTCTTCAACCTCAACTCTTCTCTACTCTCCTCAATCCCTAACTTATTAGTGGTTTTAGGAAGAGGATTTGGAAGGGGTTTTAGACCTTTTCTTCGTGAAAATGACTTATATTGGTCATGTATGGGTTTTAAAAGATGTTAGGAATGGACTAGAATACTCCTTGAATTTTTAGAAACTTTCCAGCCGCGAAATAATCCAATCCGCGACACGAACTGGTCGGGAACAGTTTATTTTTTGGTAAAAGATTTCCTGAACGAGCTTTCTCAATCCTGTCGAAAAATTATGAAAAACGTAAGTCATTCTCCATGATGGGTCCGTGACGCATCTCTGTCCCAAATCCTCACTGTTTTTTATTTCAGAATGAAAAATTATCTTTTAACTCAGTCGCTCAAAAAATTGACCAATACCTTACCCCAACCCAATTTTTTGTGTTGATCATAAATCCAGCCTCAGATTTGCTATCTGAGCATCAGAAGACGCGTTATGCGCACCTCTCTCCTCTAGGGGTATTTTGAAAATTTTATCGGGCATAACATCATCTCCCCCTTGGGATCATTCGTCCTTGAATGATGTGTAGGAGCGGTATTATGGCACGAATAGACTCGAGACTCATCTCGATACTCACTTATCAACTCAATTCTCAACTTTTCATTGACCTCAATAACTCTACTCAGAACATCAAGAATAGACACATCAACTCAGGATAAAAACACAATTCAAGGTAAGAATAGGAATATTACCTTCGATATTCTCATCATCAGGCATAAATAGGTGCGGGTATTTGGCTCTCATTTTTCCTCGGCTTCCCACATGGCTTCCTCAACAAATTAATTCCTGCCCAAAACATTAATGGAGGCTATCTCTTTGTTTCTCGGTCTGCGAACCTGTCGATCAAGGATTTAGACTAGAATTTCCTCATAGGACAAGTTATCTCTGACTCTAGTGCTCTCAACAGGGATCACCAAGGCAGGATCTCCCAAACACTTCTTCAACATAGAAATATGGAACACCGGATGGATTCCGTCTAAATCAGAAGGTAACTCTAGCTCATAAGCAACCTTTCAAATTCTTCTCACAATCTAATAAGGGACAATATAGAGAGCATTTAATTTCCTCTTCTTCTCAAACCTCATGACACCCTTCATGGGTGATACCTTCAAGTATACCCAATCGCTCACCTCGAACTCTGAGTCCCTTCTCCTCACATCAGTGTAAGACTTCTGACAGCTTTGTGCACTCTTTAACCTCTCTCTAATAATCTTCACCTTCTCCATGGGTTGTTGGACAAGGTCAGGTCGAATCAACTCAGCTTCTCCAACCTCAAACCACCCAATTGGTGATCTACATCTCCTCTCATACAAGGCCTTATAGGGGCCATTTGAATGCTCGCATGATGACTATTGTTATATGCAAATTCAAGCAGCAGTAGATGGTCATCCCAATTCCCGTTGACGTCAAGGACGCAGGCTCTCAACATATCTTCTACCGTCTGAATGGTGCACTCCACCTAACTATCCGTCTATTGATGAAAGGTTGTACTCAAATTTACCTTGGTACCCAATTCCTTCTAGAAAGACCTCCTGAAGTAAGAAGTAAACTGGGCTCCTTTGTCCAAAATAATGGACAAGGGTACTCCATGCTACCTCACAATCTCTTGGATGTACATCTTAGCATACTCCTCCGTAGTTTTAGTTGTCTTTACTACCAAGAAATGTGCTGATTTAGTCATCTGATCTACAATCACTCGTATGGAATCATGCTGCCTCTAGGACCTCGGTAGGCCAGTGATGAAGTCCATATTAACCATCTCCCACTTCCACTCTGGAATCTCAAAGTTCTGAGCCAAGCCACTTGGCTTTTGATGCTCAACCTTCACTTGCTGGCAATTCAGGCACTTTGAAATGAACTCAGCAATATCCCTTTTCATTCCACTCTACCAATAGAGTTCTCTCAAGTTGCGGTACATTTCGGTGGAGCCCGAATGAATAGAGTATATAGTGTTGTGGGCTTCAGCCATGATCCTCGCTTGGACATCATCAACATCAGGAATACATAGCCTACACTAGTATCTTAGCACCCCCTTCTCCCCCTTTGAAGAAGATCATCACTTTTTGTTTGTGGACGGCCTCCTTTAATTATAGTATGATAGGATCTCGATCTTGCTTCTCTTTTACTTCTGCTACTAGAGATAATGTAGACCTACTCTACACATTGATTCCTCCCTTATCATTCTCCTCGAGTTGGACACCTAATCGAGCCAACCTTTGCACTTCCTTCACTAGCTCTTTCTTCTCTTCCTCAACATAGGTTGTGCTACCTATTGACAACCTACTAAGAGCATCAGCAACAATGTTAGCTTTACCTGGGTGGTATAGCATGCTCCGTCACAATCCTTGACAAACTCCAACCATCTCCATTGTTGCAAGTTGAACTCTCTCTGACTAAAGACATACTACATGCTCTTGTGGTCAAAGAACACGTCCATATGCACTCCATACAAGTAGTGATGCCAGATTTTAAGTGCAAACACTACCGTCGCCAACTCAAGATCATGGTTCAAATAGTTCCTCTCATGAACTTTAAGCTGCCTGGAAGCATAGGCTATCACCTTCCCTATCTGCGTCAATACACAGCCCAACCCAACTCTTGATGCGTCAGAAAATACCACAAAATCTTCAATCCCATTGGACAACGTCAAAACATGTGTAGTGGTCAATCTAGTCTTCAATTCTTGGAAGCTCTTCCCACATTCCTTAAACCACTAAAACTTGACCTTTTTCTTAGTCAGCTTGGCCAATGGTGCAGATAGGGAAGAAAATCCATGAACGAATCTGTGGTAGTAGTCTACCAACCCCAAGAAATTTCTTATGTTAGTTGGAGAGGTCAGTTTTGGCCAGTTCTTAACCGCTTCAATCTTCTGGTCATCCACTTGAATTCTGTCACCAAAAACAACATGGCCTAGGAAAGCCACTGACTTGAGCCAAAACTCACATTTCGAGAACTTTGCATACAACTCACGGTCCTTAAGAATTTGAAGGACAATTCAAAGGTGTTTGGCATGCCCCTCCTCATCCTTCGAATACACCAAAATATCATTAATGAACACGATTACAAATAAGTCAAGGTAAGGTCTGAACACCCAATTCATCAAGTCTATGAAAGTTGAAGGTGCGTTCATCAACCCAAAGGACATGACCAAGAATTCAAAGTGGTCATATCTAGTCCTGAAGGCTTCTTTGGAACATCACATTCTCTCACTTTCAACTAGCGGTAACCCGATCTGAGGTTTATCTTTGAAAAGCATAAGTCACCCTAAAGTTGGTCTAACAGTTCATCTATCCTGGGGAGAGGATATTTATTCTTGATCGTGACCTTGTTTAGTTGCCTATAGTCGATGCACATCCTGAGAGACTCATCCTACTTTCGTACAAACAAAATGGGAGTACCGAAAGGAGAAACACTTGGCCTAATAAAGCCCTTCTCTAACAAATCCTTTAACTGCTCCTTCAACTCAGTGAGGGTCATCCTATATAGGGGAATTAAAATAGGCTACATCTCGAGAAGAACATCAATCCCGAAGTCAATCTCCCTATCATGATGGACTCCAGGAAAATCCTAAGGGAACACCTCAGGAAACTCATTCACAATTGAATCACAAAAGAGTAGGGGACTTAATATCATCAGATTTAATTTGCACGAGGTGATAAATATAGCCTTTAGAAATTAGCTTTCTTGCCCTCAAGTAGGAAACAAACTTACCCTTAGGTGCAACAGAACTTCCCTTCCACTCTAGGATTAGTTCATTCGAAAATTGGAATTTTACAACTTGGGCCCTACAATCTATTAAGGCATAACAGGCATGCAGCCAATCCATACCAAGGATTATATCAACATCAACCATCTCCAACTCTACCAAATCAGCCAAAGTATCCCTATGATAGATGGATACTACACAATCTCTATAGACCCTCTAAGCTAGAATAGACTCACCAGTGGGAGTAGAAACAGCACAAGGCTCAAGCAAACACTCTGAAAACATCTCAAATTATTGGCCACATAGGGAGTTACAAAGGATAAAGTGGCACCCAGGTCAAGCAGTTCATAACAATTGTAAGAAAAGACTCGGAGCATACCCGTAACAATATCTGGTGCAACCTTTTGGTCCTGTCCATGACCCATCGCATATAGACGGTTTGTCCCTCCTCCTGCACCCGCAGTTGTAGCCTACTAATGACTGCCCACAGAGCGCACTGTAGAAGACTGAGCTTTGTTACTCCCATCACCCTATCTCCTAGTAGAACACTCACCCTAAAAATGGCCCAGCTATTCGCATAGATAACAAACATTTGTGCCCTCACGGCATGCACCAAAGTGAAGTTTGTCACATTTGCCACAAGGTGGCTTTCCTCTCGGGCCTTCGTTCATGCTAGCTTGGGACTGAGGACCCTAAGCTTTGAAATTTTGGTGACCATCATATTTTTTATCATACTAGTTTTGCTGAACAGGCGCACTTGCCATTGAAGGTGCATAGCTAGGAGACCTCTTCTGAAAGTAAGTTCTATTACCATTATTCTGCTTCTGTTGGCTAGGATCATGCCCTTTCGATTTGGCCTTCTTACTTTGCTGCTCTTCTCTGTCCTTCTTCTTTTCCTCCTCAATTTGCTAGGCATAGACCATAAGTCTAGAGATGTCCATACCTGGAACCAGCAATGCTGCCTTACACTCCCTTTTTACATGCCTGCCCAATCCAGACACGAACTTTCTCATCCTCGCCCTCATATCCAGAACCATCTCTAGTGAATATCGGGATAGCTGAATGAACTTGACGCTATACTCTTTGACAGTCAACCTCTCTTGCTTCAGGTTCATGAACTCCTCAACCTTCACCTCCCTCAACTCTTGGGGAAAGAAGTGGTCAATGAAAGCACCCTCAAACCCCTCCCACTCAGCAGGTACAGCATCCTCACCTCTACCATCTTCCCATTGGTTATACTAGACATTGGCAACATACTTAAGCTGATAGGGGACAAGCTCGACTCCCTCAACCTCATTCGCATGCATAGACCTCAAAATCTTGCACATCTCATTAATAAAGTTTTGCGGGTCCTCCTCAACCTTAGACCCCGTATAGACTAGCGAGTTCATCCTCAAGAAATCTCTGGGCCTAGTTGCAGTTGTAGGCTCTTGGGAGGTGGAGCTAAGCCTAGGGACCTCGGCTATTACTCTGGGAGGCCACTAACTGAGTGAGCATAGCAATGGCTCCCTGAAGTCTGCTTTTTAAGTAAGGCTGACTGAGCAGGTGGTGCCTGTGGAACCTTAGTAGCTCTGGCAGGTCGACCCCATCTCCTTGTCTCAGTTTGGGTAGGGAGCTCTGGTGGGGAATTCTCAGCATTTGGCTGAGGCATCTCTTTGAGCAGCAGTAAGTCTAGGAGGCATGATTGGCAAACGCGTAACACACAAATTGGAAGAGAGTTTCATAGAGTCAAACTCTATCGCACGAACTCAGAATATCAAATATGTGTAATCATTCCTAATTTCCTATAGCCTCCTATTTGAGAAATGTGGTGCACAACACACACATAAACAAGACTCCACTAGACACGGCATCATAGACTCCCTAGGACTCTCGAACTTTGTGCTCTAATACCAAGTTTATCACACCCCGAGAGGGTACCCTAGGCGTGGCCGGCACCCAGAGACTATTGCTAGTCCCTAACCGAACCACTCGATCATCAGGACTGTCACTCAACATCAAGTATACCGGAGATAATAGAATAAAGCAATGAGCGGCATAAATCAGTCTACATCAATAAGAAGGGTTAATGGCCAATAATTCAGTCTCAACATCGAGGACAAATAAAGATAATTACTAACTCAACTCAAAGAGGGAAAAGACCTCAACATCAAACCTCAACTCATGTCTATGAAGCCTCTAACTCAACTAGACAGTCTAAGAGGGTACTATGAAAGGTCATGGCTACCCGACTCAATAAATAAAATAACTGATAAAAGAAGGACTCCTCCGGATAGAGAGGGCTCACCAATGATTGAAATCAGAATCTTCAAACCTCAACGATACGTCTGCTAAAATCCTCTACCTCCTATATTTGCATCATGAAACGATGCAGCGCTGAGTGGCGTCAGTACGTGGAATGTACAGTATGTAAGATGGCTGAATATAACAGGACAGAAAGAACCGTATAGGGAAACATCAACTAAACATCATACTCTGTCAGAATGTCAAATGTTTATCCAAAGAAGGAATAAAGAGTAGACAATTGACCCATCAACATCTCATCAATACATCATCAATACATCAGACTCATCTCAAGAAAACTCGACTCAACTCAACTCAATGGACTCATGCCTGTCTGGGACAAGGATAAAGAGTGGATAATAAAACATCAACATTCATCAAGACTCATACCATCACATCAACATCAGAGTTCAATTTGTAGGGAACCTAGCTAGGAGTTTCTCTAACCGAAAACCATCACCTATGAGCCGGTGATGATATAATGAAGCGATTCCATTGCCACATTCATCCAGTACCCTGCCCGAGGTAAAGGGCATCACCATCACTTGATCCACAAGAAATAACATCACTCCTCTTTTGGGATAAAGGAAACATCCATATTACGGTTCGATCCTCACCTACGCGGGCCACGTAGTTAATGAATTCAAGTGGGACAAACTATCACCCTTTTCAGTGCTCAATACTCCTCTCAGAACTCGACATGTTCATAAAATATCATCATCATCGAGATTTCTCATCATCGGTCCCATAAGGACATAGTACATCAACATCAACATCATCATCAACATCAACTCATCAATATATACATCATGGACTCGAAACATTCTTTTAAAATTTAGTTTCAAGTTTTAAGACTGATGAACATCACTCTCATAAATATCATCATCAAAACTCTCAACAAATTGGACCACAATTAGAACATCACAAACATCATCATCGTCAAGCCTCTAGACTCATCCCCTAAGTTCATTCTTGTATTCTTTAGTAAAATAAACATAGAATTTTGTAAAATCATTCATGAAAACAACTTATGAAGTAAATCAAGTTTATGATGATCATCAATTTAAGAAAAATACATGAATTAAGAAGAATCTCAGTAGAATACTAAAGGGTTTTCACATATAACTCATCATGTTCAATCATAGACTCAATTTACCAAAGGGGGCACATGGAAGAATAATATCATGCTTTAGGTTAGCCTTACATACCTGGGATGATTGATATGAACACGAATCCCATGGAACTCCCTTGACTCTTCTAACTCAACTCTTCTCTACTCTCCTCAAGCCGTAGCTTGTTAGCGTTGTTAGGAAGAGGATTTGGAATGGGGGTTTTAGACCCTTTCTTCGTGAAAATGACTCACATTGGTTGTGTATGGATTTTAGAAGATGTTAGGAATGGACTAGAATGCCCCTCAAATTTTTAGAAACTTTCCAAGTCGCGAACAGTTCATTTTTTGGCAAAACTTTTTCTGAACAAATTTTCTCAATCCCATCAAAAAATTATGGAAAAATGTAAGTCATTCTTCGTGATGGGTCCACGACGCATCTCTGTCACAGATCCTCGCCGTTTTTCATTTCGGAGCGAAAAATTATCTTTTGACTTGGTCACTCTAAAAATCGACCGAGACCTTTTCCCCACCCTATTTTTCATGCTGATCACAAATCTGGCCTCGGATTTTCCATCCGGGCATCAAAGGATGCATTATAGGCTCCTCTCTCCTCTAGGGGTATTTTGGAAATTTTACCGGGCATTACATTAGAGTTGGACTTACTTTAACTCATTTTGGTGCTCAATACTCTTCTCATGACTCAATTCTCATAAGACAATCCATCTCAATCAATCATATCAATTATTCTCATAAGGACTCTCATTATTCCATTAATTCTACAACAATCAAGCCTTTCATCCTATTGATCATCTAACCAATTCTCAATCGTATCCTTCAGAGAGCTTAAATCAATCATTAAGAGGGTAATCAGTTAGACCAATCTTTAGAGTTCAATTATGAATACACACAGGACCATCAAGTTCTATCAACCTATCATCATGCACACATCACAATCACAATAAACATTCTCAAATCAAGGCTCTAGACTCATCTCTAGTTTCATACATGCAATCTTTTATAAAATAACATATAGGGTTTATGCAATAACTCATGAAAAGTATTTAATCAGAAAAATCAAGTTTATAATGATCATCAACATATGAAAATACATAGAATGTATATATTTTAAAAGAAAACATTCAAGAAACATGCATGGGGACTCAATACATTCATAATCTTTTGATTACCATCAATAGGGGCACATGGAAGGACAATTTCATGTTTTAGTTTAGCCTTACATACCTGGAAATTTTGACTGTCGAAATAGCTTGGATGAATTCTCAAGTTTTCGCTTCAAACCCTAGCCTTTTTCCCCCATTGAAACCTTCCTCTAAGTATGAGAGAGTATTTTAGTGTAAAAAGATTGAACTGACATGTTTAGGGTTTTATTTAGGTGTAAAAATTTCAATCCTAGGCTTTGAAAGGGTAGGAAAAGACCAAAACTATTACCTTTCTTAAAAAACAATCAAAAGTCATCTACGGGCCCATCTCTGGCCCGTAGGGACCCTTTCGTAAACTTTTGAGCAAATTCGGGGTCTCTATGTCCTATAAAAGTTTCTACGACCCTAGATCGGTCCGTAACGTCTGGGGCCAAAAATGTGAATTTTCAATACTTTTTCCATGAGATAGCAGACGAGTTGTATTTCTTTCCACGGCCCGTATTGGGTTTCGTATAGCAACTCTGCACTTGGAAGTCTCTAGTAAAACGGCCATAACTTTTGGCTCCAAAATTCAAATGAGGTGAAATTAGTTGCATTGGAAAACTAATTCAAAATCCTTTCATTTGGTAAGTCTTTGACCACCTAATTCTTTGTGTGCTGAGAGTTATGATCATTTTAAGTTGACCCTTGCATAATGAAATACCAAAAACTCAATTTATAGGAAAGTTTTGAACTCGACTAAGTACTAAAGGTCTCTTATGGCCCTAGTACACTTCCCATGTGTTAGAATGAGTCTTGCAGTATAGGTGCATGTAAGAATAGAGTTATGGGGTGTCACACCCTCCTCTTATTTATGTTCTTGTTCTACTTTAGATACAACATCATTTGAGACTTGTATTTTCTTTCAAATCTATAGTGATACATTAGAGGCTTGTGCACATGACAACCAAGTTTTGGGGGATTTTAATTAAGTTGACTTATCATCCGCAATGAAACTTTCATTTTTATTATCCTTTTGTATTTATTGTTATAATTAGGTTTTAGGCTGACTTGTCTTGGTGGGATAAGATGAGTGTCATCATGTCTATCTTTGGGTCGTGAAAGAAGGTATCAGAGCTCCAGGTTCATAGGTCTGACATATATACAGCCAAGTTTAAGTGGAGTCTTGAGAATCGGTACAGAGATGTCTATACTTATCTTTGAGAGGCTATGAAGACTAATAGGAAAGTTTCCTTTTTTTACGCTTTCTCTATCATGTGTCCTTGATCCGATGTGATTCTTATTACTTTATTCCATTCCCTCTCACTTATAGAGATAATTCGTGCTTGGTTCTTTATGTGAGTAGTTAGTGGGTTGTATATGTCTTGAATGTTAGATCTGGTTCTAAAGTGTAAGTGATATACTTATAAAAATTAAAATAGAAAATGTTGAGTAAGGTGATAACTCGATGATGCACTTTGAGGATATTTGAGTGATGAGGTCAAACAATGAATTGAGGGATTTCACGAATGTGTTTTCCTTTTTAGGTTAGTTACCTAGCAACACAAACAGTATTATTGTGGTATATATGATATCAAAAGTGGTTCGACAATTAAACATGGAATGTTAAAAGGATAGCTAGATAATAAATTCGGTAAATCTGCAAACTACTATTACTTAAGTCTTTATTATATGTATGGATTGCTTAGATAATGATAAGAATGATGTTTTTCCAATTGAGGTCAGAATCTCTATTATGGTTTTGCAAATCGAGTGGATATCAAGGAGGATCATGATATGACTATCACCATGTTACCGATGTTTACTTCGTTAGAGTTATGGAGTGTGTTACTTTTGCTAGTGACTGAATTTATGAAAAAAAATGTGTATTACTTAGGCTAGAGTCATGATGGATTGGGTAATGTTTTGTAGTTATTTGATGGTAGAAGTATGCGAGCTAGATTTGTACTACTTTCTTGATAGATATGATGAGTTTTAGTGGTAGATCTAATGGACTTTCACAATATAGTATTAGTGGTATATGAAAACGTATATTTCGATTGTCAAGTGCAAATAATAACTACTTAAGGAGTTATTAGTGTATCATAGACTCATTTAATAAGATCTAATATTGCATTTGTATTTAAGAAATTAACTAGCTTGTTACTCTGGATGCTTGTGTTAAGCACTAAATATAAGAAAGATTTTAGTGGTGGATCTTTGGTATAATTAATGGATTTAGGTTGTGAGGTGTATTCAGGGGATTTTAAATGAGGACTATTTATCCATAATAAGATCCAAGGGAGTGGTTCAATATCGAAATGATAAGCAGATAGTATCAAATTGATAAGCTTATGAGTAAGAAAGTCCCCGCAAGTATATTTGTGCAAAGCCAATTGAGAATTTTAGTAAGAAAGTGTACAGAAAATCGAGTTAGTCCTTTAGATTTGACCGATATAATAGGTTTAAGTGTCATATCAATGATGAGGTTAACCTTGAGATGATGGCAACCGCTATAGAGCATAATGGTAATAAGAGTTCGTGATAGATTATGATCAAGATGCAATCATATGATAAGGATTTTTGATCGAGTGAATTCAGTATAGTAAACACAATTTGCAGGTATCAAAAGTTATGTTTGCTACTATTTGATGAATAACATGATTGTATGAAAAGATGTAAAATGTGTTGAGACACTGCTCAAATAGAATTAAAATGAATGTAACACCCCTACCCCTCCCAATTCCTTCTACCTAACCTGGAGTGGATGCACAGAGGATGCTGAGTAAAGACTGAGAAAAACTACAAAAGAAGGTTCACGGGGGCCGCTTACGACTCGTAGACAAGTCTACAACTCGTAGAATGGATTTCGTAAAACCCCCCAGATGACTTAGTGAAACTTTCTAAGTCTGAGGTCTATATACGAGATGGTATACGACCCATAAAATATTCTACGGCTCATAGAGGAGGTTTCGTGATAAATTCCAGTAACTCAAAATTCAACCCCTTATTTACGAGAGTTAGTTTACGACCCATAAAAATTTTATGGGTTGTAGAAGAGGTCTCATGTCAATTTCCAGTAACTCAGATTTTTAGACCCCTCATTCACGAGAGGCTGTCTACGACACGTAGACGGGGTCTCGTAGACTCAGACGACAGTTTTTAAGAGGGATATTTTTGTCCTTTCTAATTCCTATTTAATTAAATCTTTGGTAATTTAGGCTTGAATAAAGCCTTAAAATAGAACCCTAGGTGTATTATTCACCATTGTTTACATTCAAGGGTTTCTTGAGAGCACTAGAGGAGAAAGAAAATGTGGGTTCTAATTCAAGCGCAAGGATCTACTGGAGTTTGATTGTTACTTTTCCTCCCAGGTATGTAAGGCTACCAAAGTGTTGGATTGAGTTCATCCACGCTCCCCACGTCTATGTTTCTATTTTAGTGAGTAATGAATTGGGTAAAATCCTAGTTTCTGAATTCCAATTGAGTCAATTCTTCTGCTATTGAGTTTTATATAATTACGTATTGAAGTTATTAGTATTTTATTGCTGGAACTATTGTTCGTGGTTACTTTCCCATGAACTCTAGCTGAGTTAATGATCATGACTTCCCCATGTGTGATTTAATATTGAGATTTATGATTTTCATGCATTAAATAAAGTATTTGATTTAAATCAAGGTTATGTATGTCTTTATAGTAGAGATGATGATTTTTGTGCATTGATAAACAGAGTGATTTGAACTAGTATTATATATATTTTTTAAAGAGTATTAACATTAATTTTAAAGGGATATGGGTATTGAGTGAAATGTTGTTTTAAGAAGAGAGTATTGATGAGATAATGTGTGTTTTGATGAGCTTGAGTAAGTTATGAATGAGGAGTACATGTTCTCGTATATGCATAAAATGAGTATGTACTTTGTAATATGTGCTAAGTATGAGTTCTATGTGATTTAATTGACCGTATGAGTTGGAGTCTTGCATGGAGTTAGTTTGAGTCTTGAGTTGCATTGCATGAATGATGGTCCTGAATTATTGAGTTATTGAGTGATTGAGTTGAGCTATTAAGAACTGAGTTGACTTGATTGAGATGAGTTTTAGTTAATTTCTATGAGCATGTTTTAGTCTTGGAAGGAGTATTGAGCACCGAGTTGGGTAATTAAGGAGCACCCCAGAACTACGTTGCCAGCATAAGATAGTCGTGCAGTTAACTCTGGCGGATCACGTCCTAATATATGGATATTCTCTTTGGATCCAAGAGAGGAGAGGTTGACATCCTTTAGCGTGGAAAGTTTAGGGTGGGGTGGCAACGACGTCTTTTCGTTGTACATCACCAAAGCTTATGGTAAGGTGGAGAGTTATGTCGGTTAGAGAAACTTCGAAGCAACATTTGAGTTAACACAATATGATTTTCAAAATGAGTTGCATAAAACATTGAGTCTAATTTTAAAGCATGATCTCAAAAACTTAAACTTGCATATTCAGTGAGTCGAGTCATAAGTTAAAATAAGTTGAGTTTGGGTTCGAGTTTACTGAGTTGAGTTGAGCCTGGTGTACTTACTTTAGTCATTCTTACATACCAGTATATTCCATTGTTTCATGATGCAGAGGCAGGTCTTAGAGGACTTCAGCAGATGCACAGTTGAAGTTCAGATTCGCGATTCCAGAGATGTTGAGCCCTCCTTACCTTCGGAGGAGCCTTTTTTTTTTCTTTCACTAAGTATTTTATTTTTCCTTGAGTTGGTTAGCTATGGCATGTCATGGTACCATCTAGATGTTAGAGGTAGAGGCTTCATAGACTTTGAGTAGAGGATGTTGAGTATAGTTCCTTTTCCAACTTTTGTTTTATTGAAAATTTCTTTTTATATAAAGACTAGATTATTCAATTACTTTATAGTCTTTTCTTTGAGTATTTTTCTTCTGTTGTCGAGTATGATGTCACGATGAAGCCAAGTGGTTCGCTGGAGGACTAGCAATAATTTCTAAGTATCGGTCATGCCAAGGGTACCCTCCCGGGGCGTGACACAAGAACTAGAGTAAAAATGAATAAAATTAGTGAGATGTAGGTTAGCTTTAAAAAGATACAAGAATGAAGACATTCACTCTAATGGTAAAGGTCAAAGATGTATCTTTCGGGAGAGTAGAGAATTGGATTTAAAGCCATGTGGTTTCATTTGTTTTCCTTTGGTTATGGTGATAGTGTTACATATCATTGATCTGATGTAACAACCCAACTTAATATGAGAAGTCCCACATTGAAATAACATAGCAGAGATATTGGGTATATAAGTAAACAAACCTTACCTACTAGTGACGCATTTTAAAGTTGTGCAGGCCTAGGCCCAAATTGAACAATATCACAAGTGAGTTAGGTCATTATAGATGATATCAGAGCCATTCCTGTATCAGCCTTGTCGATGTGGATCAAACTTCAACTGAGTTTAGGCGTTAGTGAGGGGGGCAAACCTTAGTGCTGAGTCTAGGCGAATCCTATGTGGTGGGGCAAACCTCAGCGAGGAAGCTGAGTCCATAGAGGGGATGTATGTAACAATCCATATTAAGATGAGAAGTCCCACATTGACATAACACAAGAGAGATATTGGGTATATAAATAAATATGCCTTAATATTTGAAAAAGAAAATCTATATACGTGTGTCTTGAATATGGTGATAAGCTATTTTTCTAATTTTGAGTATGGTAATTAGTACATTGAAATTTTTTATAAGGAAGATGGTAAGGTCGATAAAGAGGTGATAAATAAAAGTTAAGATACATGAATTCTTAAAGATCTCAAGTTATATATGAGTTAATACCAATAGATAAAGGAATTGGGGTACAAGTTAAAATGAAGATTCAAGTTTTTCATTGTTAGTCCATATTTTTGGTAGTATAATTGTCAAGATATGAATAGGTAAGATAAGAAATAATAGAGAGTAATGAGTATTCAGCATTTAGAAGAACGTGCATGAGGTTTAATAAATTTAGTTACTTTTGATTGTTGAAGGACCTAAAGAAGTGCTCCACTTAAAGTTTTGGCTTAAAGCATGAGGTAAATGTCATGTGTTATTGGTTAGAGAATAAAGTCGAAAAGTGAATTAGTGAAGGAACAAGAGTGATATATTGAAGAGTTCAGGGTATCTAAAATTTGTATCATAAGAAGAATCTAAAAAGGTTAAATAAATAAGACATCTCGTATAGACCTTTAATTCGAAGTTGGAGGTTGTATAGATATTCGCCTTTGATTTCATATGTGTATACAATGCGAACTAGTTCGGCGCAAACTTACTAAGAGTTATCAATGACTTTTATGAAGATCCAACTTCGATTCGAGTGACAAACAATGATGTGTGAAAGATTCTGCATTTTTATGTTGGTTTAGATTGTTCGGATTATGGTACTTAACTTATGGGGGCGCTACGTTATGGACCTACAATACTACATGATTATTGAGAATTTTGAGGGGATTGAAACTACTCTGCTGGTGGAACTACATAGATTATTGTGACAGGAACACTAACAACAAACCATATGGTAGTACATAAATATGGATTTGTGAATATGGATACACTGGGACTTAGAAACAGTGTGTTAAATCCTCACCATTTTAAGCATTGAAAAGATTATGTTGTGAACTTGGGTATCCAAGAAAAATTTAAATTTGAGTTTCCTTGATTTGCTACAGTTTGATTCACATAATTACCACATGACCAGCCCAACATGACTCTGATAAGACTTCTTCAGTCATTCGCTGATGTCTTGTGGCTTTTTGCTTCAGTGAGAACGTCATGTTTTCTGTGGATGAGCTTTCAGAAATCAAAAGAGTTTCAATTGGGCATCTTCATCTTCTGGGCTTCAAGCCATGGAGCTGCTTAAAGGATTATCATAACTTGAAGCCAGCAACTTTTGTCTTTCCCAGTGATGAGGTGTTTTTTTCAATAATCCACCAGCACTTTTAGTCTTTTAATTCAGTATATGGTCATAGTTAAAGGTTATTCTATTCACAGTCATCAAGCTTCTTCATTCTCCAACAGTCTATGCTGGTTAATATTGGTCCAAGTGCTATTAGTGAGATTTTTTATATAAAGCATTCTTTAAAAAGTATGGAGTTTTGTCAATTTATCTTGCTGACAGATGGGATATTGGATTGGATCATTTCACCTTTTAAATAACATCTGGAAATGAGTATGATGAGTCAACTTCATTGTGCTTTTCTACATTTCTATATCTATCTTCATGTCCATATGGCATAGTTAATCAAATTTAGCTTTAACAACTTGAGCGATGCAGATGTTAGGATCCAGCGGCATCAATTCACCATATGACTGCATCAGTTTATCACTCACGTAAGCAGATTATCTACAGTTAATAAACGGCCATTCTACACCCTGCATGTTCAGAACCGAACCCACCATCATACATGGATAATGGGCCTAAGTTTCTTGGTTTCCATTTTGGCTTTGTTTGTTATGAATCTCAGGTTACTGTGTGCTAAGTTGCTTGGGCTCTCAAAGATGTTGCCGCACTTGTGTTGGATCCAAAAATGCATTAAGTTTGAAGGAACTAACATGAACCAGATGACATTTTTGAAGGTCCAAGCAACCTAGACTCTGCGTGTTGGATCTCTTTTTTTTTTTTTTTTTTTGTAAAGAGCCTCTTTCTAGGAGTATGTTCAAGTTCCTTTCTTTTTTTACTCTAATTCAGGTGGAATATAAAAAGCGTAATGAAACGGTCATTTCAAGTTTTTAACAGGTTCTTTGACATCAACCAGTTTGTCGCTTCAAAGCATCACATAAATGACATCCCAGACATTCTTGACAGCATTTGGAAGGGAAAATAGAAAGACATATAGGTCTGAAGAAACAGAATCCTAGAAGATACAGTAGTATTCAGACCAAATCACAGATACAAACATCACAAATGTCATTACTGAATTTGCTGTTGAAGGCCTTGCATGAGTCGGATATTGGACTTGCTATCGGTATAGCAGTAACAGAGGTTTGTAAATTTGGTCCTATTCACCGAAAATTACCTTAGTTATTGACTGTTACATACATGGAAATTAGCAGGCAAACAATTCATATGGGATGTATTATATACTGACAGAGGTAACCACGTAGAGTAGTTGTTGGTTAATTTCTTTGTAAAAGTTAAGTTTATGGACGATGTATCAATGTTCATGCGAGAACGCCAAAGATGTAAATAGACCAAGTTCACGATTTTCGTCAGTTGAACTGTTAAAGTTTTCGGAGAAGATGGAGACTGGGAATTCTTATTTGGAGATTTGTGCTTGAAGAGGTTGTAATGTGGCAGTGGCACATATGAACAGAGATGTTAGGAGATATGATAGAGTGCAGCGTTTTGCAGAGAATGCAAGTAAACAGCGGAGCAATAGTCCTTACAACTCGTTAATGGCAGAGAACAATGTAAGAAATGCTTATTCCAATCTTTGTGTGTGTTTCGTGAGAGAAGAAACACTATTAACAGAAAACATCTGCGCCTAAAGGAAAAAAACGATTGCACAATGTAGAAAGGGGAAGAACACACCAGAAAAGAAATACGTTTGGCTATGCGGATGTAACTGCGCTTTATTTGCACAACTGCATCTTCTGCTTCGTCGTCTTTTTTTTTTTTTTTTGGGGGGGGGGGGGGGGGGGGGGGGAGGGTGTTAGTTGTTAGACGTGAAGTTGGGTGTTAGTTGTTAGACGTGAAGTTGCATTCCAGCATTGGCTGTTTTGAAGCGACCAAAGCAAGAAATTGCATCTGTTTTCAAGAGAGAAAATCCAGAAGTTGTATCTGTTGGACGTGACTCTTCGCATAGGAGTATGCGCAAGTGTTTTTAGTTGGTTTTTTTTAGTTAAGCTGAATCATATGTATAGAGAAAACTGTTTTCATCTTTTCTTATTGTTCACTTAACACATGTTGATCAAAATAATTCAAGATAAACTTTTAGCCGCAGTAGAGGCTCAAATACAAGAACAGTTTTGAAAGTGACTAAGTGGCCACAAAAGAATAATACCAAATAAACATATCTTGTATTCATTGGGGTATAATGTTTTGTAAACGCCCCCAACGTCAACACAAGTATCTGACATTCTAGCCATAAGAACTCTCTCAAAAATCCTCAGTATCAACATGTTGCCTCTACACAATGGATAACAACAACACTATTACAGGAAGAATAGAAATAAAATAATAGAACAAATGGAATTGATTCGACAAACTATACATCTGGTTAACCGAGTGAAGATGCCATTCTTGTTGCCATCAGAAGTGGGTTTTCCAACATTTAAAATGAAAAAAGCAGAGCCTTTTTAAATGATAAAAGTGCTACACTGGAATGACATCAATCTTTGAACTGTCCTCACATCTCAAAACGATGCCCTCCAGACTGGCTGGAAGAATGCATCTAGCCCACTGACATCCAGTTGAAAATGGCTCTGGAGGAGGAACAATCATCAGAACGTTATCATTACGTTGGACAACTCCCATTACACTAACAGTGCTACCTTCTTTTATATACCTGAAAAAAGATGTGGGAGAGGAAAAATCAAACTGAGAACAACATGCATGCTAGGGATAAAAAGAACCTAAATAGAACCTAATATATACATTAACCAATAATTCCACAAGTTACTAACTGTGGGGGGTAGCGGTCGCATCAAGACATGATTGAGCATGTAGTCTGTTACCAATCAAAGAACTCAAGCAGAAGAAACAAGATTCTTTGAAGTTGAGTTAAACCATACCCTTCTTTCAATCGCATTATTCGGTCATCACTGGATAAATTTCTTTCTGCCAACCATCTGACAAATTCAGGTGACATGTCCCTATTTGATTGATCAATATCCACAACAATAGACTCTTCAACATAAGGAGTTACTCTTGCACCATACCCAGTTTTGACCAAAGCCCTTAATCCAGACTGGAAATCAGAGATATAGAAATCAGAGACACGCCGCTGCAAAGACAAAGGAAGATTTCAGTTTTCTTTAAGAACTATCTTAATAAATTACACAGCATACATGAACTTAAGTGTAAATTATGTGATAAAAATAAACGGGAACGAGAATAGCAGGATGAAAGCAACAAACATGGAAAGGAGGTTCAAATGAACTTAAAATGACATCAAATCACATAGCAGTGTCAAACAAAAAAGGCATTCAAGCTTCTCTGAATATCTGGACATGAACTCCAAGGTATGACATACTTTGTCACCTTGAAGTCTTTAGAACACTTCAAGATATTAATAGTTTTCTCGAATACAGATGCATATAATCGTAATTCTGCCCCTTTGCCTAGAAATTTTCTATCGGTTAGTTGGAGCAGTGCTTTGAAACATGTTTTGATTGGTTACTTCAAGACAAACTGTTTTCCATAAGCTGGAATTTGGAAAAAAAAATCCATTATATCACAGTGATAAAGTTATTTGTGGTAAGCTTAAAATACATCCAGTCAAAGCGCATTAGGATTCCTACTTATCCCTATAAACAAGAAAGAAATAGTTCCCTATAAGTTGGAGTCTTCCTATTAAGTGACATTTACTTTTTAAGTTATCTTGTCTGTATGACTTATTTCAAAGGCAGGTTTACAACTTTATCTCGAATCTGAGAAGCGTGTTGCTTTAGTATGTTAGACTTAGAAGATTACTTGAGTTTACTTTTGTCCCTGTTGTTATCCTTTCCTTATTTGGATTATAATTCACACATTTCATGTAACTCTTATTCCGAATAAGGAATTCTCAATGTTGAAAACTGATAAAGCAGTGAGATATGCTTACAACTCCACAAAAGCTTAAATCTTTGTTGGTGTTTTTTTCTTGATTTAAAGTCTAGCCTGTTGATGGTTGTGTTAGGTAAGTTGTGTACATTACATAGCCTTGGGGTGCAGCCCTTCCCTAGACCCTTCGTGAATGTGGGATGGTTCGTGCACCTAAGTTGCTTGGACTCCGGCATGGATATTCGACAAAGATGCGAATACAAGAGTTGGGTTCTGCAAAATCTTACTTTTAAGATTCAGGGGTACGGAGTCAGGTAGATACGGGTGCTGGGATTCGGCTAAAGAAATCCAGAATTATAAAATTGAGCTAGAAAGATAATTCTAATTTTTGAAACGTCTTCAAGGTCGTTTTTTTCCCAAGACCCCCAACTTCTTTCAAGCTCTCTGGCACTTCCACTCCAAAAAAGAAAGTCATTCAAGGCCTTCCACCAACTCCTTACAAAAGTCATACACAGCCGCTTGAATTCTTAGTTTCTCTTCGTTTGGCTTGAAACATGAAGCAATGAATATTGTTCACGAGGAAAAGCTAAAAAAAGAGTCAAAAAGGACTATAATATTGAAGGTGTGCCATTTCTCATGTCTGAATTCTCTTTTTCATCTTTTATCGAAATCTCCATTTTTGCCAAAATTTGTTCATGGACTTTGGTCAAAGTACACGATGTGAGTTGACCGAATCCACACGTATTCCACACCTGCACCCGCACCCTTCTCATGTCGCCACAAGTGCGGCAGCAAAAATGAAGAGTCCGCACAACTTAGTCGTGCACCAAGCGATCCTGTTTCAAGTAAAGTATAGCTACTGAATTTAGAGACCTCGAGATCTCTCCTTAAAGCTTTTCAGTCGGGAAAAAAAGAACATAAGAAAGATCCTCAAACATATTCTTGTTTTCAACATTTATTTTGGGGAAAAAAGGCCTCTTCTACAGCACTTTCTTTGTTTAATTCTAGGGCCATGAAATACAAAAGAAAGCATTAGAAAAACTAAGCATTCGTATAGCATTAATTAGTTTCTATCATCATGGGCCACCAATGCAAGGAGGAATGCACAACAACATTGTTTCTTTTCAAATGAATAAAGGACTTATATAATCTTTCCTTACCTCCAGCATGCGAAGACCCCAAGAAAACCGATGATGTTCCGGGTTGGCAGTTTTTGAATTCCACCCTCGATACTCATACAAGCTCGTGACTGTATATACACATCTAGAAACCTTCTGAAATGAGGACTCAAGAGGGACATTTCCACAGGTAACTACCTGTAAAAGCATTGAAATATCCAAAATGGGATCAAAATACAACAAGAACTACATTAAAAAAAATACAAACTTAACATTATCCATTAGATCCAAGCAAGTTACTCATAACTAGGAAGAGTATTTTAAGCTCAAGAAGCCAAAGTAAGAAGTGTGTACAACAATAATATACCCACTGCGATCTCACAAAAGGGTCTAGGGAGGGTGGGGGGGTGCATATAGACCCTTGGCTCGAGAAAAGCGTTTCCAAAACAGGTTCGAAAGATACAAGAGTACAAAGCTATGTTGGAAAAACTGAAGAAGAGAGAGTATTGATATCAAAATGGTATAGATAACCCAACTAAAAAGCAACAGCCACAGTAATTATATTGAAAGACGATATTAAAAATTTCAAAGGTCTTTTCAATTGCGATTCTACATGAAAAAAAGGACAACTTATAATTTAGATAGTCAGATCCCCAACTCTAAAGCTTTGATGTGTTAAACATCGTTTCTTTAAAGAAACTGAAAGATTTGTGTCATCACAAAATATTAAATCTAAAGTGAAAAGAGAACTTCTGTTAATCATTAGCAGTCTCATAAACACAATAGAAATCATGATACTCCACTGAGCAACAATATTTTAATAATTTAACACTAATGCATCTATTCAAGACACAAATTAAATCAAGAATTGGATAAACCATTTATGATAACTGCAAACCAAGCACTTACTTGAACTACACAAGTTCAAGATCAACTTTAAGGGATGGAAATCATAACTAGTTAACTAATCAAAGAAGTTCACTTGTAACCGGACATTAGCAAAGAGAGTATAACAATGAGAAACGATTATTTTAGTAGCTATTTTTCTTTTTTCATAGGTGAGAATAGTAATAGCTATTTATTTTAGAGAATGAAATAGGAAGTGTGAAAAAAGTACACACAAAGGTTTCGCGCAAAGACAATGCATACCCCCGAAACTTTAACAAATTGGCCATTTTTTGCCGTTCTAAGCTCAGCATCTGGGTATTGAGAAATGAAACCAATGATAGCTTTTCTTCCATAACAAGTATTCCATGTGAACACCATACTGACTATAGCAAATAGGACAACAACAACTACCAGAAGAATGGGATTGTGAACAGCACCAAGTATAAAACCACCAGCAATAAATCCCATCAAAAATAAAAGAATTATGGACCAAAATATTGTCTTTGGGAAGCTCTTGCGGAAGGAGTATTCTTCACATTGGTTAATACGAGTAACAGCTTGGTTATTGACTATAGAATGCTTCATTGACCCTGTGCAATCCAAGGGTCCTGACACTTTACGAGGGGCTCCAGCAGAATTTAGAGGACCAGATGTAATAAGGCCTGTGGTAGGGAGCATTGGTGGGATAGGGCCAGAATTTTGACGGGACGAAACAGTACCTCCTCCAGCTTGAGGACCAGAGGACTTCTTCATAGGCTCCCCATGTTTATTTAAAGGCCCTGAGTTGGTCTTTTTCAGAGAAACATATCCAGGACCACCAGCAGAAGTCATACGATTGACTGAATTAAGTTGACCTGAATGAGAAGTAGCACCACTAAAGGACCCTGTTCTCAACGGGGCATTGTTGATAGGTCCAGATTTCCGTGACCTCGAGCCATCCCCTGGGATAACAAACATTTTTCCAAGTTCTCCAGACTTTTTAATATCACCGCCAGTATAAGGCATGGCAACTGAGCTCATAGTGGGGCTCTTTTCTTTTTGCTGCTCAGGCCGGCCAGATACATAAAGGCCACTGCTCAACTGATGAGATGGGAATCGAGAACCCATAATGTCAACCTAACTATCAGCAGATTCCCAATGACAATGCACGAAGACCCCCTTGTTAGCGGGCTCTAAAATTCACTTTAGCTCACCGTATCCAGCAGAGTGGCTGTACCTATTTCAACAGAAATACTGATTAAGAGTTAAGACAGCCGTAAATACTCCATCTTTGTTAACAAAAAACACATCAAAGAAACTCATCCATTTTAGAACAGCATCTATTGCCACATACTTGACTTAGCAGGAAAATTCAAACAGATCAATCACAAAAGTATAGCTTCCAATGAGTGCACCAAAAAAGACAAAATGGGGCAAATTCCAGATACAAGCATCAAGCACATTCTACTTAAATGACTTAAAGGATGGGATGGGGCAAATGCACATAGATTTAAGTTGTCATAGAGTATAGATCTAGTTACCAGTTTATTGAATTCCTGTCAAGTGAAAAGGAAGCAAATCTTGAAAAATGGGAGAGAATGAGCAAAAACATTTACCTAACCCTAAACATTTTGCAAGAGAAGGTGAGATAAGAGAGTGGCATTTTACCTAATAAGAAAATGAGCAGTAACATGATTGATGGATCAACAGATTGGGGAAGTGCTTGTTGGTAATACTGTTGTGTTGCTTTCTTTGATGGGGAAATAATAGTGGAAACTGAAAACCGACCCTCCACCTTCCTTTCTTTTGCTGCTCTCTTACTCCTCTCTCTCTATCTGGATGTATGTCTCTCTCTACAGTAGTTTTTTGTCTATCCTCTATCTATTTTTCTCATCTGTTTAACAATTCATTGGATAAGCCCTCTGTTCCCCTCAAATTCTTTTAATTATTTTTTTATTTTATTTTTTATATTTATACTAATAAATTTATTTAAATAAATTAACTTACAATTTTTTTTAATTTTTGAGTCCATATTTACATAATATTAAATAATTTTTTGTCATATTGAATTTTTAAATTTTATTTATATATGGTATATTTACGTAATATTAAAAAATAAAATTATCATGTCAAAATTTTATTTTGATAATTAATTTAGTTGAGTGATTTGTTGATACAAATGTTTTATTGAGTGATTCCATTATACAAAATAAAGCTCAATAAATTTTCTAGATAAATTCTCAAAGTTGAGTGATTTAAAATGTTAACTCCATTTAAAACTACAACTTGTAATTTTTATGGGGTAATATAGATGGTTTATTCTATCTTATTATTGTTTAAGATCTTTTCAATTTTAAAAATAGATGTTCTATCTTTATTATATTAAAAATTGACATTTTGTGAGTAATCAATTTATTAAGATGACAATGAATTAATCACTTGATAAAAAATAATTCTTGTGTTACTAATTCCTACATTACTAATCACTGAGTTATTGATATTTGTACCACACGATCCCTTAACTTCTAAAAACTCAACAAGGTATTAGGATAATTCTATAAAGTTGAGAAAGCTAGAATATGTGTAGATTTAACTTTTAGGAGGGTAGAATAATTATTTTCAATAATTTATTAGCTCAAAATAAAAATAGCCTACAAGAAGTGATACAAACAACACTTTAAGTCTCAAATTTTTATAAGATCTTGAATTAAGAATTAAAAAATTAAATTCCGTATAACATATACTGGAGGAAAAGAATACTTGCAAATCATAAATTTATAAAAGGAAAGCCCTGAATCATTCTCAAGAATGTGGTTTAATACACAACAAAGTGAGTGACAATTTTGTCAGCCCGTCATCCTGCTTAAATTTTATAGGTAAAGTTATTGATGTTAAGCAACAATTATTATTCATTTCAGTCTTTCTTTTAAAACTACAATAATAATTTATGTTGTTCGGGCTCTTTAAATATGTCGAAAAATGCATGTTAGATACTCTGAAAGTAATGCATTTTAAAGACTTTGATACGAGTGCAACAATAATTTTGAAGAGTCCGAGCTACATAAATAATAATAATACACTTACTATAATCACATAATCTAAAGTGTCATGGTCCGTACACAACCTTACTTCTAACTTGTTAAGATGAAGAAGTTATTTCTAATGGAAGTGAATCTACACTATTAAAAATGAGTTCTCCAACTTATAACTTTTGTTCCAACTTTTTATATATAATAAGTTAGTGTACATTTTTTTATGCGTGATCTAAGCACATATCTTATTTAACAACAAATATTATAAAAAAATAGACTTAAAAATGAATTTCCTCCTTAATCAATCTTAATTTGCTTATAGCAAATCTTTTTAGAATTTGTTGTTAATTTATAGCTAAATACAATTAATGATGGACCTTGGAAAAATTTAATATAAAAATAGGGAGTCGCAGATCTTCCAAACACAGAGCGCGACACAACAAATTTTGATTTACTATTTAAATTTGTTTCGGGTATATTTTATTTTATATTATTTCATCTTTGTTACTTTAAATTTACATTTTACCTATTTAACATTTAACATCATACTACATTCGATTTTGATTTATTTCTATTTTTTCACCACTAATATATTTATTATTAACAAATGTCATCTAGAATAAATGAAAAGTTCATTTTCCACATTTTGGTTTGTATGGTATAGTAAAAGTTAATGATTTAGGATATAATTACTTTATACCATAAAAATAAGAAAAATAGTTGTATAATCTAAATATATCTCCAAAATTACAGTAATTAATTTTGAAGTATTCAATATCATGATTTTTAATACAGTTCAACTAAGGAAAGATTTAAATAGTAAAAGTGTAGTTAATTTTAAAATACTAAATATTAGGAGTTCTTACATTTTACAAATAAGTAAAAATTCAATAGTTGTAACTTTAATTAATTTAAAAGTACCTAAACTTTAAGATAATAATTAAATAACATTATTTGAAAAAAATGATAAATAATAATTTTATCTATTATAAAATCTTCAAATCTTTTAGCGAAGGATAAAAATTTTAATTAATATTTCTGTTTTGAATATAGATTTAAAAAAATTATAAACTAGTATAATAAGGGGAAAAGCTTCAAATATACCCTAGTCTAATAGATAACTTTGTTTCTGGTTATATTATATGGCCAGATATAACTTGTCATTATTAAAGTATTCAAAAATATCCCTTATTTGGATAAAAATCTCTAAAATCAATCAAAATAAACTAATTTCAATTAAATAATCTATTTTAAATGAATACTCAATTAAATCCTATTAGCAATACATTAAACTAAAAATCAAACTAAATTAAAAATTGAGTTTTGATCGTCGGTGACTTGCCGGTATGGTTGAACGAAAGTAGAGAAAATGCGCATGTTCGAATTGCAATGCCAAAAGCGTATGTTGGATTATTATTTTTTTCATTCTTTCATTCTTTTGCTAATTTTTAGTAAAAGTTTTGATTTGCTCCAACCCCAAATATGATCACCCTAATAAATTGTTTCCATGATTGTATATGTCCTTTTTTGTGGTGTGTTTCTCAGAAATAAAGTAATATAAAATAATTGGAATCACAAATAAAATATGAAGAAATGTAATTTTATTCATAAACAATGTGTGAGTACAAATTTGTTCATTCGATCCCTTGATTCTTCTATCATAAACTTTTTTCGTGATTCGAGGACCGTTAGTGGTGTATTTCTCGAACTAGGATGATTTGGACTTGATCTCCATGAAAGGATTTGTATGGATCTTCTTGAAGTATTTGATTATCAAGAATAGTCTAGTAGATTTTGATCTTTTTATGAATATACCATGAATTTGTCAACTATTTGAGATGCCTTTTCAAGGGAATATAATATCCTTTATATAGGCATAAATTAAGGTTTAAGGTAGAACAGTCTCCAAAAAACCCTGACTAAAATAGGACTCATTTAGTAGAGTCCTACAAAATTTTGGTGTCAATAAATGCCCCTGCTTCAAAGTTTGTCAGAATGTAGACTTGATGAGACTCAAAGACGAGACTTGAAGTCCTCATTCTTTCACCTTGCGATTTTGTGGCCTTTAGATTTGCATATTTAATTTATGAGAAAAGAGATGAAGGACATATTTGGTCCTACTGGGTGTGTCAGTTTATTTACAACAAACTTTAATGTGATGAAAAATAAATTGCGATCACCAATAAAATATGAAGAAACATAATTTTAATCATAAGGTACAAATCCGTTCATCTTTTGATTCTTCTCTCATAAAGTTTCTCCGTGGTTTGAGGACCGTTAGTGGTGTATTTCTTAAACTAGGATGATTTGAACTTGATTACCATGAAAAGATTTGTACGGATCATCTTGAAGTATTTGATTATTAAGAATAGTCTGGTAGATTTTAATCTCTTTATGAATATACCATGGATTTGTCAAATATTTGAGATGTCTTTTCAAGGGAATATAATATCCTTTATATAGGCATAAATTAGGGTTTAGGATAGAATAGCAACCAAGAAATCCTGGCTAAAATATGACTCATTTTGTCAAGTCCTACAAAATTTTGGCGTCTACAAATATTTGCAGACAATAAAATTCGCGTCGAGAAAATAATAATCAAGAATGAAAAAATTGCAATGATTATAGTATTTGATTTTAATATGTGAGTGTTACAATCTCTATAAATCCTCTGATTCGCCTTTTCAAATATAAATTCCTTTAGCTTATCTTGAATCTTATGAAATTTGATGGATTTGATCTTGACTTATACATGAATTCAAGGGCTTTCGGTCTTAATCTTGAATCTTATGGTCTTGATCTTGATTTATGGATTTGATGAACTTGATTTGTTGAACTCGAACTTGATATAAACTTGTTCTTGAACTTGATCTCCATGAATGAATTTGTATGGATCTTCTTGAAGTATTTGATTATCAAAAATAGTCTGGTAGATTTTGATCTCTTTATTAATATACCATGAATTTGTCAGATATTTGAGATGCCTTTTCAAGGGAATATAATACTTTTTATATAGACATAAATTAGGGTTCAGGGTAGAATAACCTCAAAGAAATCCTGACTAAAATTGGACTCATTTTGTAGAGTTCTACAAAATTTTGGTGTCTACAAATGTCCTCTTTCGCGGTTTTTAACCTAGTGGACATTTTTTGGTGTCCTAACTTTTGCCTAAGCCGTCTCTTTTGATATTTTCAACCTAGCGGACATTTTTTTAGGATGTCGTACACAATTTGTACTCTTGCAGGTAAGGAATATTTTGACTTGAAGATTTTGCTCAAATTTGATGAGCTTTGAAACTTGAAGACTTTGCTCAAATTTGAGGGGCATCAAAACTTAAAAACTTAGCTCAAATTTGAGGAGCTTTGGAACTTGAGTCTTAGCTCAAATTGATAAGATGCATTTTAGACTCATGTGTCAAGGAGCACTTTGACTTGAAGAGTTTGCTTGAATTTGAGTAGCTTTGTGACTTGAAGATTTAGTTCAAATTTGAAGAGCTTCATTATTTGAAAATTTGACTCATAATTTGATGATCTCAAAATTAGAGAGCCTCACCATATGAAGGTTGGCTCAAATTTGATGAGCTTTCCAACTTATATTTTAACTCAAATTTGAAGAGTTTTCAAACTTTCAGATCTAGAACAAATTTGAAAAGCATTATGACATACACTTGAAACTCTTTCTTCTATGAGCATTATAACTTGCAGGTCATCCTCATGCGCTAAGGAGCGTTATAACTTGCAGTTTATCCTCATATGTTAAGGAACGTCGAGACATACATAGATTGTTCAAAGTCATTTTTAAACGCAGACTTGGCCCCATTTTAGAGTTCTTTTATATTGTTATCTTCATAAGGGCCATAGACAAGAGACCATTGATCTATTCTTATAATCATGCTTAATTCCATGCCATGCGCATGAGATGTCAACTCTTCAAATGTATTAGGCTTTAATCCTTGAAAGATATAGTGAAGATCCAATTTCATGTCTTGGATGCTCATTTCAATGCTAGAAGTTTCACTAGGGTGATTTTTGCAGTTGAGGCTAAAATTTCTCCAGCAGTGGATAAAAAGTCAACTACTAGCTCATCTTCACATTGGCAAACCTTTATAAGTTCGACCATACTAACGACACATCTTGTGCTATAGAAATGATTGAGGAACTCTTGCTGTAACTATTCCCAACAATCTATAAAATCAGGTTCTAGATTTGTATACCAATCAAAGGCATTTTCTTTGAGAGATTGAAAAAACTATTTGACAAGATAGTCACTATACGTCTGAGCATCATTGCAAGTTTCAATAAAGTGTGCTATATGTTGTTTCGAATTTCCTCTGCCATCAAATTATTGAAGCTTAGGAGGTTGATAGCCCTCAAGCATCTCCAAATTATCAATTCTCTGTATGTATGGCTTCACATACACGAGAAAAAATTTAGATAAGAATTGAGATTTATCTTTGATAGTCTCTGTGATTAAGTCCTTCAATTGATTAATAGGAATCAAACCTTTAGTGGAGAGATGAATCTCTTTGCTCTTTGTTTGCTTTATGCAAGACTTTCCTTTGTCTTGAATTCTAGGAAGCTTCATCGGTGCTTGATTTGATTCTCTCTCAATCATGTTATCCATCTTATTTGTCAGCTTGAAAAGATTAGCATTTTGTTCATGCACACACTTTCTCAAGCCTTCAATTGCTTTAGTCAAGTTTTCTAGTTGCTCCTCCATAGATGAAGCATCAGTTACCATTTCTTGCACGATCATTGGTGATTTCAGAGAGCAACATGAGTTCTTGTGCAAATCGATCTTCAAAAGGCTCATATCATGCAAGTCTTTCTTTATAGTGGAGTTCTTGGATCCAGGAAGCTCAAGCGAAGCTAAAGCCCTTTCAATCCTTTCGGTAATATTACTTCCTCAATCTAAAGCATTTGTAGAGGATCTTGCTCCTTTTGGAGTTGAAAATTCAAAAACAAAAATTGATGTGGATGACACTTAAAGTGTTTGTTGTTCTAGCACAGTAGCCTTGCTCCTCGTAACATCTCCAAAACTTTCAAAAGTAACACCAAGAATTTCCTCTACTTCAACAGAGAACTTAGAGTCAACAGTCTTAGAGAAAGTTAATTGAAAGTCATTTGGATATTCTTTGATGGTTGAAAAATTCAGATGCGAGGTAGAGATTATCCCACCGGACATGCCAAAATTTGGAGATGATAAAATTCGCGTCGAGAAAGTATTAATCAAGAAAGAAAATATCGCAACAATTATAGTATTTGATTTCAATATGTGAGTGTTACAATCTTTATAAATCCTCTGATTTGCCTTTTCAAATATACATTCAAGGGATCTTTAGCTTGATCTTGAATCTTATGAAACTTGATAGATTTGATCTTGACTTGTACATGAATTAAAAGACTTTCAAGCTTAATCTTGAATCTTGTGGTCTTGATCTTGATTTATGGATTTGATGAACTTAATATGGACTTGAACTTGATATAAAGTTGTTCTTGAAATTTGAATTTGTTTGTGAGCTTGATCTTGAGTTCAAGGGCTCTTAAGCTTATTCTTGAACTTGAATGTTTAAATTCTTAAACTTGTAGAGAAATTTGCGGCTTTGATCCACGAGCTCTCTTTAACATTTTGTTAGAATTTTTGATGTCCCGTTGAATTATGAAGACCCTTATTTATAGTTATAAAATAGAGAAATTATAATAGGAAAAACTTCCCTCCAGCCAATCAGATTTAAGTGACATGACATTGGCATGATACTATTGACTTCTTTGTTTAAATTGGCGTGCCACGTCATTTGACATATGGCACCAAGATTGGCCTCTACAATGAAATAGTATTGGGCTTATTAAATTGTGCTCATTTATTGTAGCCCAAATCAATTAACTTGAATTTTAATTAAATTCATATTTATTGGACTTAAATAATTAACCCAATTATATTAATCCATTATATTTATTTGGACTTATATATTCAATAATTTAATATAATTTGAATCATTTTGAAATTTATATTTAATAAATTTTAAATAATTACAGAGAGATACATTTTTTTAATACTTTTTTTTAGCTTCGAGGGGTGCACTATATGTAGGAAGCTGGAAGAATGAAATTATTACAATTCATTGCAGAAATAAATTTTGATTTCTTTTTCATAAGAATTTATTTATTAATCATAGCTAAAATACAAATTTTAGTCTAATTAAAGTATTTAATTAAAGAAAAAATACCAATGTTGTAGGAGGCAGAGGAGAAAGAGAATGTAAACGCACAAGAATTGTATACATTAGCTAGATATGAAGGTTTGTCGACCATTAGGAGTGGTGGTTCATCGATTTCGTTGTTTCAATGAATTACCTGAAATAAGGGCATAAAATGGAGAACATGAAAAGAGAATAAAAGCAGTGATTGGTCGAGATGGAGCTAATTAAAAGAAAGAAAACACTTGGTACTCTAAAAAGGAAAACTCATCGTTTTTAGCCTGGTCCAGGTGTGGGAGATCTTTACCAGTAAGGGCGCATGGAACCGGGGAGGCGGATGGGACTCTATTTAAAGGCTTCAGGTCGAGCCCCCTCCCTTCAATAATGTCGAAGGATCACGAACGATATATAGCACAAGAACTTGACTGAAGTAATTTCTTAAGTCAGTCTCTTAGTGCCGACCTCGTATGTTCTCAGTCTTCAATTTCCCCTTTCTTCTTTTTCACTCGAACTGTGGTACACGACCTCCTTTTACTGGAAAGACCTCTATTGGACTGGGAAGTAGCGCGGGAAAGTATGAAATGCTCATTTGCTAGTTAAGTAGATCCTTTGTAAAGTGTATTCCTTCCTTGGCAGTACGGAAAGTCTGTATCTATAAGGAAGTCTCGGGGCTCCCAAGTACACGATTGTTTAGGTGTGTGCTGAAAGCGCTTCCTTTAATGCCAGCCCGTATCTGAACCCCCTTTCCATATCTCGGAGAAGGTATGCAAGCAAGTCATCTGTGCTAATAAGTTCCTGCCTTTTTTTTATAGGTAAGACATGGGGCAATAAGCCCGCTTTCACTCCCGTCTTTCTCGATCGAAAGCTAAGCGTGCCAAACCATCTAAGCAAAGTCCTATTTGTCAAAGAAGAGAGCCAAGACAAGCTCAAGTCATCCGGGATAAGAGAAGGTCCTATCCTAATAAGCCGGGGTAGGACCGGTCGAATAAGCAGTAATTCATCTTTGCGTAGATGAAGAATGGGCTACTTCGTCACAGATTGAATACTTTAATACCAAGAAAGATCCTTCTGAAACTGAATATTTTACTACCTCAATAAATGCCCGAGAGCATTCAATAAATCTTCTCTTCCTCTATCTACCCCAGCCTCGGTTCGGTCGGTCATGGGGCTTCCCTCTGCCAAGAATTGAGAGAAGATATTTCGCTTTTACTCAGTACACAGATTCGGATTAGTCAAAATAGAACTAGACAGATCAAGGTGCGGAAGGCAAGCAGCAAATCCAATCCTTTTAAAAGAGAACCTGAATCCCCTCTTTCTGCCCTACTTCATGCCAATCACTCTCCTTCCTTCCCCAAGAGCAAACCATACCATTCACCTTATAGCCCCGCCTAGGAGTCTGTGGACATCCATTTACATCATTTCTTTGAAAAGCTCCCGACTTTATTTCCCACTTCACGGGAGAACCGGGAAAAGTAGTAGCCTAGGAGGATGACCTTCTATCCAGAAAACTTCGCATCATGAGCTGTTTTCTCATACGGATAAAGAGGCTTTCTCATCCAATGCTATTCCGACCCCGCTTGGTTAAACTTTCATAATCCTCTTTTCTTCTCTCCAACGAAGAGGAGCCCGTCCTTGGCGTAGAGTAAGCCGTCTTTTAGCAAGTACCTCTCTTTCACTTGGTGAACCAACACGTGAGTCTCTTTGCTTTCTTCTTTCTCCCACCCTCGATCGGTAGAGGAAGTGCTGCGACATCCAACCAGGGTAAGTAATCGAGTCCTGGACTTCCTTTTAAATGCTAAATGCGCTAGTAACCTAAGAGGCGAAGTTGTTGATTCACCTTCAGAGCAGCATGCGAGTAAGGGAGTTATTTCCTAAATAAAAACGAAAATATAGTAGCGGATCTTGAGCCGGCACGAATACCTTCGTTTAAGAGAATATTTTAGGTAGGTGTAGAAAGTCTCAAATTCAGGATCTTCCGCTGCACGGATCTCCTGGGAAACGAAGTCATAGGCACGTAGGTTCAGAGCCGGACCAACTACTCAAAGAGCACTCATCCATAAACCTGTTAGTTATTACAAATAACATAATGAAATGTAACCAACGTTTATTGGTTAAAGCAACCTCATTTGGGACCAAAAGCGATTAGCAGTGACCATCTTGAAAGGTTTTTCTACAGCAGCACTATGAATAGCGCAAGGGCTATCAAAGGCCAGCCAATCCGATCATAAAATCAAGAAAAACCTCCCGGGTTTTAGTCGTCTTTGCTCCCTTCTACTCGTTCCACGCCCAATTTGATCAAACTCCTCTGTCTTGATTCAAGGCTCGGATCCTCTCTTAAGATAGAAGGAATTCATCCCAAAGCTGGGAACGTAGTCGCTAGTGCGAATTAGGTACGTTTAGTTACTCGACTAACAGGAGAGACACGAAGTCACTTGAGAGAAGCGAAAGGAAGGTGCATAAGATTTTAGTGTAAGCACTAATATGGGTCTGAAAGCGATGAGCAGCAGAAAGGGTAGCTTCACAGCAAGACCCTCTACTAAAGTAAGTAGAGAATAGGAGAAGTGGGAGATTGATTCCTTTAATAAATAAGGCCATTAGCCTTTTCATTCTTTAATTCATTCGTTGGAATCACTAGTAATAGCGGATCAGCATGCCAGCTAAAAGCAAGAACTCAAGTCCCTAGTGGTCGAGTTACTTTCTTACAAGTAAGTGACTACACGTTCCTCATAGCATTAAAGCATTAACTCCCCTATCGCTTCGCTCGACTAAGTACTCCCTTATCATGTGTTTTCTGGTCTGAATGTGGATATGAGGGTAGGGACGATAGCTTCTTTTAGCTAAGTTCTGCTTCAATGTTTTAGCCTATGAACTTACTGCTTTCACATCTTTGATGCAGTTCGTTCACGTAAAGGGAGAGCAATGGTCGCAGGGAGACTTGGATGTAACTAAGAAGTTCATCTTCTGGCAGGCCGTTGGATAGATTCGAGGCCTGTGATGGACCCTATCTACCCGAGAGGGTAGGCTTCCTGTACCAGGTTCTTGGTTGTCTCGGTTGCTCACTAGAAGGGGCTTCAACCTGAGTTTACCGAACTCTTTCATTTATTTCTTAAGGGCTCGTGATTGGGCTTAGAATGCTTATTCTGGACTTAGTGTGGTGAATTACATAATCTATATTATTATTCGCGAAACGCTACTTGATCAGTAAGAAAATAGCTGTCTGAGCGATAATAAGTAATAAGTAGGAATTTTGATTCCTTCAGACCGAACAAGCAACGGACTGAGCTAGCGCGAAAGCCTAAGCCTTAGCTTACCCTTTTCTTGCTAGGGCAAGCACGAGGTCTGGTTCAAGGCAAGGTATAGCTTAACGGAATGAAAGAGAATTAGTGTATTAAGCAAGTACGGAAAAGCGGAAAAAGGGAATTCAGGCGCTGTTCTCAAGTCTAGTTAACGAAGCCGAGAGGGAAAGCTTACTTGAGAGGATATACCTGACTGAAAGGATATATATTCGATGTCGCATATCCGCTGTTGCATAGTTATATTCCTCTAATCGCTAATCACTGCTTTTTCCTTAATCTCAGAACTGGATGCTAACCCTATATTTATCTGAGTCTTATGCTAAAAAGGACTTGCTTTTAGTTCGTCTTCGCCCAAGTGTGGCTAATGCTATAATAGGAACGGAACTCATACTTCTAACTCTTCCCCCCGGAACGTCTTCTTTAAGAGCGGATCCAACCTTTCTTCTTCCTTCTCAAGCAGATGCCGAACCTCATTATTTAGCGGCTCTCCGAAGTCAGAGAGATGGGTGGGGGCACTAAAGGCTCTCGTGCGCCATTACTGATCAGTCTGCTGTGCCTGCCTTCCATTGCTCATATGCCATTCCTTCTCCAATTGATTCAAGTACGGATTGGACGAGACTCTTTCTGGCTTCGGGCAATCCTCTAGACATTTCTTTATGCGTATGCGGAGATTTCATTTATTCTCTGAAGAGAGTTCTATGCTCCCTGTCCCCCTTTTCACAGGATCTTTCTTTTGTCCCCAGGGGGTCGATCAAACTAGAAATATCAGAAGTCGATTCGTCGAGTCGAGACAGGTCGGGACTGGGTTTTGCACTCTTTCCACTGGTTTTACCGGTTAGACGACTGGCTAAGGGTTCCTCCCTCTTTGAGTCTCGTAGCCCCTTGGCTGTTAACCAGAAGATCGGCATATCTGTAATTCTATCTCCAATCCTTTGCACAACTATGAAAACGATATTCTTTCCATTCGGGGTGAGATTTTAGTTTGACTTTATAAACGAAGCTTTTTAGAAACTTGACTCTCGCGAGTAAGAGATTGACAAACCTTTCTACAGAAATGCAGGTTTAGCCTTAGCCGTCTCCTTCGGAGTACAGATATGGGTTGGGTTCTGGTCCCGATGTGTCCTTCTTACGAGGGAATCATCGTGCTTTGATGTGTGCACTTGACCGAGTTATTGATGTGGCGAAGGGCTGCGTGCCGGAGCGCCTTCTAGGGTTGGGTATTCCCCACCGGGCCTTCAAGGGGCAATCTAAATAGGCTATCTAAATTCACTTTTGAGCTAGACTATCAAAGCTAACTCTGGCAATCCTTATTCGAAGTCAAAGAAATAAGGCTTCGGAGAGTGAGTGTACATGACGTGGTGGCTTCTTTCGTGCTATCTCTTCGGTGTAGAACAGAACAACCCTATCAATCAATCCGATGACCCCTTAGCTCCTAGAAAATAGACTTCCTATCGTTCTCCGTATTATACTGGTTCCTAGTATGAAACATCATTGTCTTATACTCGTCAAGAGTCCTTTAAAAGGTCAATCATTGTTCCATCTATCTAGTTATCCTCTTAGTAGATATTCTATCTGGTTCTGGTTCAGAGAATAGATATGTTCAGCGCTTGGTATTGGAAATAGCGGAAGTTCACGCTTAGCAAAGGCTAGGTAATTGAACTCCTTAATTTATAGGGATCAATGCCCTAGCTGGTGTTGAAGGAATAAGCCCTGCTAGAATGAGAATAACTAATGCAGGTAGCTCTAAAGGAGAGGTTCTTACCGTACTGCCTCAATCACCTCCTTCTTTAAGGAGAGAAAAGCAGCATACATTTTTGGAATAGAAAGTGGCCTATCGCTCCGGTGGTTATCCGCTTTTTAAAGGTAACTAGGAAGCGATGCAGAACTCTATTTCTTAGGTTCGTAGGAGGATGTCGTAGGCCCTTGCCCAGTGGACCAGTGAACTATTCAATCATAAGTAATCCAGTGGAAGCGGAGAAGAATTGGCATCAACTGAGACTCTGTCTCTTCGATTTCGAAGGAATTGAATCGGAGTAGTACCAATGAAAGAAAGAGCTATACCGATTAACGAGATAGCCGGACCTTGAACTCTAACTCATTTCCGATTTCGTAGAAAATGCCCTTCCGCATAATCTTTCGTGTGCCACATGAGTAAAGAAACTGCTATCTGCTTTCTTCCCTGTTGGAAGAAGGCTATCTCGGCACGAGGCCTTATAAATTGTAGATTTGCTTGGGTCCAGGGCTCTGCCGATGGCCAGATAGGCGAAGCGGTTCACCACTCTGCTTCCAGATTTCTTTTAGTAGACTAACCTATGAATATTCATTCAGAAATGAATGCCTCTTTCACAGCTAACCTCTTCATGCTGATATTTTCTGTTTCGTCGATAGCTTTTTCTAGAGGGAAAAGGAGCACTGCAATACTATAGTTCTCGTTTGGCCTTCCCAACAGGACAGACAGGTTTGCGACTTTCGGAGTTTAGCAGCCGGCTTTGATCGTTCTATTACCGGCGTTGGATCTATACACAGATAGGTCGTCCTATCCCAGCATTCCGCTTCTTGAATATAGACCAACGATAGCCGCCGTCTTGTGGTCTCTAGGAGAGTGACGGCAGCGGCGATACCGCTTGAAGTCCTTTCTGTGAACCCCGCCCCGATTGATTATAACTAGAGGTGGTTTCGACCCTTACTTAAGAGAAAAGTCCAATAGGGGAGCTGCTTGTGGACCTAAGAGGGAGCCCCTTGTTGGGGTCATGAAAAGAATCTCTCTGCGCTCCTGTTAGATGCCGCTTGCCCCTTTCCACTCCCTCACCTCTGGGACAGGCAGTTTCACTCAAAGCTGCTGGAACGAGAGCTCTTTTATCTCCGATTCCTTTCCGCCGAACTACCTTTCCTGAAAGAATAGCGGAACCGGGACTTCTTCATCTGAGCGTACTTCCATCAGCTTCAGGAAGTGCAGTTGAAGTAGAGTCGGTAAGCCCAGTTGTTGATGAATTAGACTTGTCCCCCGAATCTATGCCCGGGGCTAGCGCCAGTTCAGAGTCAGAGTCTTCCCCGTTGGCCAGTCAGAAGATGAGGCAGCGCCCTTTTTCCTATTTATTGACCGTCACCAAGCGGCTGATAGATCCTGGTCTATATCGTAGTCTCTGGTGGCCTCTTAGGAGTCTGATAAAGCTGCCCTTGTGAAAGAGAAAGCGAGGTGCGGAGCTAGATCACAAGACCACGAACAACGAACTAAACTGCTAACTACCTTTTCTAGTCTACTTGAAACTTCGCTAAATCGATGGCACTTCGCCTCCAAGACCGCCAAAAAAGAAGGAAATAAGTCAGCGCCGGATTTCGACTATCCAAGAATTTCCATCTTTGAATCGAGATGCGGAAGAATCCTTTAGTAGCTACCGCTCTAATATGAACGTACGTTAAGCTCTATACTTTAGGCTCTTAATTCACGGTCGAGTTCCGCCGAGTGTTCCGCTCGGGTATACTAAACCCGAGGTTTTCACTGATATCACATCTTATTTACCCAACGATGTCGGTAAGAAAGGAAGAGAAGTTAACGGAATACATCGATTTCTTACTCACATCACTGAGAACTCAAACGTAGGGTACGAGTGGAATAGTAAACGCTCGTAATGAGGAAAGAAAGGGAAAGCAGCTAAAGCTGATGAAACAAACGCGGGTCGAAAGGGCTTCCATACGTCGTATGGAGTAATGAGAAGAGTAGCTTCAACCCAACGAGCTCCATACTTGTAGCGAGTATTGAAGAGGAGAGCAGCTGTAGTAGATTCTCCCAACTCGGGTAATGAAGAGAAGTAGGGGCTACATCTAATGATGTAGAGAGAAAGAATGAGACTTTAGAAAAGTAGTAAAAAGAAAGGTCGGTTAATCGTACTTCACCACGAACTCAAACTACGTTTATTACGCTGTACAGGGCCTACTGCTATGAATTCGATGAAAGCCCGAACTGGGCTATGTAAGGGATTGTGGAACTTTGGTCGGTTAATAGGTCGTACTTCCCCACGAACGAAAACGTTCTTTCTATTGCAAGGGGCTAAACGAAAGGTACGAAGCGGCTCTACAGGTTGGAGAGGGAATACTAAACGAAAGGCAAGGGGCTAAAGGAGAATCATAGAAGGAAGAAAGGGGCGTAGCAAGGGCCCTTTTCTATAGAGAGGAAGAAAGGGGGAGAGAAGGAGAAGAGAATCGTTGGTTTGACCGACCATTGGAAAAGGAGAGAGAGGGTACGAGTGGAATACGCCGTAGCGAGTAGCTTCCACTAAAGCAGGAATAGAAGAAAAGCTGGTTGGGAATCTCTAAGAAAGAGAAGAAAGAGAGGACGGGGGGCATTGTCACCAATCATTTCTCATCTTATTTACCCACACAACGGCGGTGTTGTTTCCAATCATTTAGCCAAGGAGCTCCATAACTCGTAGTTCTTAATGAAGGATGTCGGTAGTGATCGGAAGGGCAGGCAATCGAAAGAGGCAAATAGGTCTCTAAGAATTCGATTCAAGGTAGAGCCCTACGAAGGGGGAGGAGTAGAATACCTCGGTTAGGAGTATTGATGGTAACTTAGCCCCAACTAGGGTAATACTAAACGCTAAAGAAAGCGAAATAGGCGAGGTTAGGATTACCCAACTCGGGTAGTAATTCACGGTCGAGTAGCTAAAGCCAATGAAACGAGTTCCAACCTAAACGCGAGTAATCAACGGGAAAGTAGCTGTAGCTGATGAAAGGAGCGGAATAGCCAGGTTAGAGTCTCGTAGCTGTAGCCAATTCTCCCTATTTATTTAAAGACTAAGCCCCAACTCGGGGAATAGCGGTAACAAAGCCCCTTATAGAATAATAAGATTCTAACAAGGCGATTAATTCAGGAACTCGGGTCGGAAGGGTGAGGAGTGGAATAGTGAGAGGGGAAAGGGACTCAGTGGTGAGTCGACCAAACGAAGGTAATACGAAACGCTCGGGGCGAAAGCTGCTAAAGCGCCAACAGGCGATTAATGAACTGGTCAACGTATTGGTTGTTAAGTTTCCAATCGTTGTGGAATACTTGGAGAAAGGGGCCAATTAGTCCTATACTCCCCCTATCGGGAAAGCCACTTTCTCCTAAATAAGGAGAGGAGCGGTAAAGCCAATTGGCTACGCACCTGTTCACCACTCTTACTAGGTTTATCTATGAATAAGCTTCAGAACGGGGGAGAGAAGGAGAAGAGGGATAGGAGTAGAATACGTTGTAGCTAGTAATTCATGGGAAAGCCGCTGTAGCCTATTCAAGAAAGAAAAGCGGTTGGGAAGATATTCGGGAAGCCCTTTCGGGAAAGGAAGGAGTTCACAATTCGAATCGTACCTCTCCCAACGGTAACGATTTAGCTACTTGTAGCTAGGAAAGAACGGTCGACGGCCTTGCGTACTCAAAAGTAAGGAGAGGAGCGTAATAGCGAGGTTTTCACGGGAAAGCTGCTGAAACGAGGGTCGTAGCAAGGTACGAAGTCTACTTTTTAGTAAGGTGAGGAGCGAGAAGCCACTTTATCCTAAATAAGGAGAGGTGTTCCATATCTTAGGCCTCGCCTATTTCGCTTTCTTTAGCCATAAATCCATACTTTAGGCGATTAATAAGCTTCAGAACGGGATTACTTAACCACGAACTCAAACTACGTTTAACTAGAGGAAGGGTGGTCGCTAAGAATGAGATTCTCAGGTCCTACAGCGTCGAAAGGAAGAGATGAAAGAGAAGTTTGAAAAGAAAGGGTCGTAGCGAAGAAAGAAAGAAAAGAATGAGATTCAAGGTAGAGCAGGGGTTGGTTAGGAACTCGGGTCGGTTAATAGTAAAGCAAGGGGCTAAAGCGTTGAAATCGACTTATACCCAACGTACGAAGTTGGGAGAGGACTGGAATACTAATAGCGAGGTTTTCACAGTTCTAGCTGCGTTAAGGACCCTTTACGCTAGGTTTTCAGGTAACTAAGCCCTAACGTACGAAGCAATTCGACCTATTTATTATTCTCAAAGCTGGTTGGGAATCTCTAAGAAAGAGAAGAAGCTATACAGGGGTTTTCTCGGGAAAGCTGCTTTCCATTCGGGATAGCCCGCTGTAGCCAATTCTCCCAATAAGGTAGCTTCTACCCAACGATTTAGCTACGGGTGAACAGCTATGAAAGGAAGAGATGAAAGGTCGAAGCGAAGGAAAGATTCAGCAGTAGGTACGTATACAAAGGCGAACATCACTGCTACGCACCTCAACTAACGTTGTTTACGTAGCAAGGGCTATTCTATCTAAGAAAGCCCCAACGAGGGGAATACTAAACGCTAGAGGCGAAAGGAGCTCCATACTATACGTATTAGCACAACGAAAAGCTAAATCTAGTAATTAAGAAAAACGAAAGATAAGGTGCTACGCAAGAGAATAGAGAAGGAGTGAAAGACCAGGCCCGGGGAGAGGAGTTCCCTACGTCGTAGCTCGTTTTAAAGCTGCTTGAGCTAATTGTTCTCTTGAATTCGATTCGACGGTATAACTGGGGTATGTAAGGGATTGTTCAGTTAATAGGTCGGGATTAGTGAACTCTTCCTACGCGGAAGTAGTCGTAGCTCGGGGCTAAAGGTAACAAAGCCCAACAGTAATAAATGAAATCGGGTCGGTAACTCATAAGTGGTTTATGTAGCTGAAGGGTGGTGATAGGATGAATCCTCGCGAAAGGAGCGGAAGTAGGGGCGGTTAATAGTAAACTACAGGGGCGAAAGCGTTGAAAGCAGTTGGTTAGGATTACCCAAGCTCGGGGTATACTTTACCCTCTAGAGGTCGGTTAGGCGTTGAAAGAGATTCAATTTCCCCTAGGTAAGGGAACAAAGGTCGCTCTCACATCACCACGAACTAAACTGCTAACTACCAATTCTCCCATCCTAAAGACTTCGCCCTACTCGCTTGCTAATGGAGTGAACGAAGGCACGGATTATATACCAATTGCCACTTACGTGGAGCGAAGGGGAGAGGAAGAAAGCGGCCATGATAGTGTAGGTAAAGTAGCTAACGTCTGGTCGAGCATCTGTAGCTGATGAAACAAGGGGAATAGCGGTAACAAAGCCCTTTAACAGGGGTAATACTAAACGCTAGAGGAAGTCGGGTGGGGATTACTGAACTCAAACTACGCGTAATACGTCTACGCTCGTTTAAAAGCCGCTAAAGCCTATTCAACGAGCTCCAGTAGTCGTAGCTCGGTTAGCACTGTTCTAGCTGCGATTTAGCTACTTGTAGCTAGTATTGAAGAGAGAGCAGCTGTGGCCAATGAAAGGAGCGGAATAGAAGGAAGAAAGGGGGAGAGAAGTGGTAACACAGGGGTACGGGTCGAAACAACTTCCATACTTGTAGCTCGGGGCAAAGGAAGTTGGTTAGGAGTAATTCACTGGACGACGGTAAAGTGAGGAAAGAAAGCGTATATAGTCGTTTAGCTCCATACTTTCCGTATTAGCACAACGAAAAGCAAAATCAAGGTTTCTACTAAGAGATAGAGTTGGTGCTACGCAAGAGAATAGAGTTTATGGATGGGAAGAGAATCAAGGTCGTACTGCGCCTTTCTTTCTGTATGTTGATACGAGTTTCTTTTCTGTTACGGGAAATTGATGAATGAATGGCTCTTTCGCTAAATTGATGAAGGAATAGCATAAGAAGATTCGAACAAGGCGGTAAAGTCAACTCGGGGAATAGCGAGTAATGACAGGTAACATCGCCACTCCCAACGATTTAGCTCCATACTTGGAGCGAGTAAAAGAAGTCGTTCCATACTTTACGCTCTACTATTTCAAGTAGCTTTCATCAGAATTACGCCCGGTTCACCAGGTTCTACCACTGCAGGGCCCAATCATAGTCAAAAGAAGAGTTTGATCCTGGCTCAGAAGGAAGCATGATAGATTCCACTCTCTTTTCTTCTATTAGTTAGCTTGGATTGAGAAAGCTGCGCCCAATAGCGCTTAGCCATGTGTAGACCGGAATGGTCTCGCGAAGCCGGTTCCCCGGAGCCTAAGAGCAAGTCAAAACTACGAGAAGGGAGAGGTTCTTTAGCCAAAGAGAGCAAAATACATTGGAATCCTCAAATTCAAAGAATTCACATTCAATCACGTAAACCCGGGTTTTTATCACTAAAAGTAGCTAAATAAGCTTCTTTATGGTATGAAGTTGAAGCTTACGAATTGCACGTAGTAAGAGTGATAAGGTGCTACGCGAGTTCCGTGGTGAAGTGAGACCAATTAACCGTATTAGAGCGTAATAAACGTAGTTCTCGTTCTCAGTTCAGTAATGTAAGGAATGAAAGCATTGGGGCTGACGCTGCTTTATAACGAGCGTTAAGTATGTCGTTAGGCGAAGTTACCTGTCATTACCCTTTCTTCGTTCTATGATTCTCCTTTAGCCCTGTAGAGCGTTTAGTATTCCCCGAGTTGAATTAATAGCCGTATGGAGCTAAATGATTGGAGACTTTACCGCTGTCCAATGAGTGAATTAGGAGCTACAAGTAGGGAACTCGTTTCATTGGCTACATAAACGTAGTAAGAGTGGTGCGTAGCAAGGAAGACTAACATACCAGTGGTTACCGCGCAGAAGGAGAGGTAGTTAGAAGCCCGGACAGTGGTTACCGCAACAAACGAACAAGGCGCTTAGCGTAATAAACGTAGTTTGAGTTATTCATCAATACGAGCGTAAAGTATTACCCGAGTTGGGTAAATAAGATGTGATATCTTCACTGCTTTGATTCCTGACATTACCGACATCCTGAATTACTCGCTACAAGTATGGAGCTCGTTGGATTGAAAGAGCCATAAAGAACTATAATCTCTTTCTTGATTAAGCTACAATTCTGCCTGCCTTTTTTGATCCCATGCTTTCCGTTGGTCAACAACCAACGAAAATCTCTACACCTCTTCACTTCAGTTGCAAAAAACCTGGCTTTTCGATTGGTGAACTACAACAATTACATTGAACCTATAGGCTGGCTCAGTATTCAATCCAATCTATTCTGTTTCAAAGCTTTCCTCTCTTTCTCCTTTTCTTGTGTACACTCCCACCCTTTTTCTTTTTCCATCTGGACCTGGATGCTATGCCCATTTGTCTCTCTATAGCTTATCATGCCTTTTCGAGCCTTAAAGGTAGCAAAGAATAATAATAGGATTCGCCATTGGATCAGAAAAAGAAAGTCCGAAGGTGACCTCCTTTGCCGAAAAGAGGGGGTGTGAGAGCAGGTCCATATCTTTTGTTTGGAGAAAGGCCCGGCTTTCACTTGACTAAGTGGTACTGTAGTGTTCTCCCCGCCAAAGATATTCTGCTCAGAAAGAAGGAAAGAGAGCGCTTTACCCATTATCTAATCGAGTTGCCTAACCGCGGCGTCTAGCCGAGCTTGAAACAATAAACACTTTTCTTTATCTAACCGCGGGAAAGTCTGTCTCTAACCAAGGGCGAGCGGCTCTAATCTCAATGGACGGACCCCTCTTCTCTTGAGCCTTGCTTCATTATTTCCATTTATTTCTGTTAGAGGAATAGGTACGCTTGTAAAATAGATATGATACCATTGGGTTCGGGACTTGTTCCTATCAGGATTGTTCCTAAGAAATCGTATTTTTTAGATGATTATTTCCGGAATCTGAGAATGTAGTCACGACTGAAGCAGAAGGTGGAGTTTTTGGATGCTCAATCGGGGCCAGAGGTGAAATTACAGTTATTGGATTCGATCCAGTGGTCAAGAGAAGAGGGCGAACCTAGCATAAGAATTTCTTCTAGGAAAGGGGATTTATAAGCAGCAGTGCCTACTAGCGGAAGAGGATGCGGTAAGGCCTATAATTACACTCATTGGCTGCTTGTCCTAAGAAATTCAATCGGTTATTAACGTCTTATAAGTAGGTTAGGATTGATCTTAGGCGCAGTCCCAATGGTAAGATCAGTCCCAAGACTTCAGAGCGTGTGAGACAATTCATTTATTATAGAACGAGATTTTCTTTTATGGGCTGGCCCTAGTATGTAATGGACTATATTCCTCGATCTAGGTGTATCACCTCCACCTACTGGCATGGATTAATGAGCTATAGGCCTTCTTCTGCTCTTATCGAAGAATCGAACATTTTCTTTTGTATTTTTTTCATCAAGCTGGAATGGCAAAGTTGCTGTCTGCTCTCCTTTCTCCCCTCTGACCCCTATTGACGGCTGTTGGTCTGTCGATACCTAGTGGAAAAGAAGAAGCGAATAATGGCAAGGAATGATCTTCATCCTGGCGCAAGGCCGAAAAGCAACCGAGTTAGATAAGTCTTCTTCAACGATATTGTCCGCGTATGAGCAGTAGGAAGAGCGTAGATAGAGATATACGCACTTCCTTTTTCTAAAAAAACTTTCTTTGACGATCCGAACCTTTAAAAAAGAG
>CM057046.1:69316956-69319456 GCA_029948455.1 Solanum rostratum
AACTTTCGATCGAGGACTACCGGTGAAAAGTGTTTGTAGCGTCAATTCCTTTCGGTGTACATCTCACCCAAAACAAAATACCAGAAAACATAAGCTGTCAGCTCATATCTATCTCTGCCCCTCGATCGAACAAAAGCCGTTTGATCCTATATAAAAACGCGTACTCATCGTGGTCGTCCCTCAGCCTCCCGCACCCATATTCCTAAACATCCCTGGGAGGAGAATAAGGATAGCTAGTCACGGACGATTTTCTCACCTACATGGTATACGAATCCAAGACTTCCTAGCTAGAGGCTAGACGGTATCAAACCACGGGACAGGGAAAAAAGAGCAGCTTTCTAGGTTCTGCCATTGTAGGGTCAAAAATAATAATAAAAAACGAAATAGAAGCGACGCCTGGTTCGCCAAAGTACCGCTGCCACCAGGGCTTACATCCTCCTATCGCCTACTAGCTGCATGCTTTATATACCTACTGCTTCTATCGATGGAAAGACCGAAGCACGTCTCCCTATAGCTTTGACTGCCAGAGGTCGGGAAGAAGGGGGGTGACTGGGCCCTATCACAAAATGAGCAAGTTAGCGACTTGTCAAAGCTTGGTGGCAGGTTTTGTCGGAAAAAGAATGTTTTTCAGCGGGAGTCTCATCTGGGTGGCTGGTTCAGTCGCTTTCGAGAACTCAGATTGACGGGTAGTGAGATAGCATACTCGTATGATTGATTTAAAGTCGGCCACTGATAGATGGCCTTTGACTCTTCGGACGGGTATGCTAGAAAGGATGTTTGGACGTTTACTTGGATCATACGTGTATAACGTGTTTTCCAAGTAAACGTTTGATGTTCCTTTTCTGAAGAAGCCTAAAGGCTTTCCTGTCTTGTTTAGGACTGGACAACTTTTAGGTTATTACGCCTCTTGGGACCACAATAAATAAGGGGAAGTCAACTGTTGCCTCTAAAAGGGCCCGGATACCGCCTAAACCAGTGCAAGGTGGTATTCCCAAGGAAGCTAGCATAGCAATAGGGAATCCATCTAGTATTTACTAAGGAAAGATGGTGCTGGGGGGCCCCACTAAGGTGAATGTTATTGAACCCAAACGTTAAAAGCCATGCAAAGAATTCCTTCTACGTCCATTGCTACTGTAAGACCACCAACAGGGGGAGATGAGCAACATGTGGGGCCTACACACTTGGAACAGCCTCACCAAGAGTCTGCACAGGCCCGGGAGTTAGGTTCTTTTATCTTACGGAGGATGATGATGAGGATTTACTCACTGATGAAGACGCCATGAGTCAAGATGAGGAAGAGGTTTTTTGTTCGAGTTGGAGTGGAAGCAGTGAAGGGGGCGAGTTCCCTAACCTACGCGAGCCTAAAGAGAAGAGAGTTCAGTCTACGAAGGGTTCGGGTTCTCAGTCCGGATCAGTCCCACGCAGGCCGCAGAGAAAGAGACAAGGAGGAAGAAGGGGGCACTACGGGAAGAGCATCCAAGACGCGCTAAGGCAAAGGCATAGAGCTCAAACACAGGCTTAGTAAGCACGGATTCCCTAGAAAGAAAGATTTCCTCTCTTAAAGATGCTTTCTTCCTGTAATAGAAGTCAAACTCAACAGCTCTAGCAACTACTTATGCACTTCCAGTCCACCCAGACCGGTAGTAGCAGCAAGCCTACTTCTTATTGCACTTGAAGGAGGAATAAGACCAAAAAGAAGGAGAACTAACGACGGGAAGAGAAGATAGTTAGTTTCTAAAGGCTGGACCAATCAAACCATATCGTATCGAACCATAGCGGGAGCGAGGAGCACATATTCTTTATTACTGACTTTTCGTGGTTGATCGCACCTCGCACCTAAAGGAGTCGGTGCTTGTGAGTAGGAGAACATTCTTTAGTGCAAGATGTTCGTCCACCCGCCGCCTTCGGTCAACTCAAACAAGAGGCCAGGAAGGACATTGTTGAAGGCTCACTGAGTGCTTCTAGGTTAAAGGGAAGCACTAGACTCACTCCACGGGAACTCGCTTTTCGGTTTGCTTCAGATTTGGCATTCATTCCCCCTCCCCTTCCTGGATTTCGCGTTATTGTCTGCTATGCTAGCCTATGATGGATGAAGGCCTTTCATTTTGGCTCTGTAGGGCTACCCTATGGTATGGGCTGTTATCTCAAGGGCCTGGTTAGGCTCTTCTTGTTGGAGTATCCTCGCTCAGAGGCTAAAATTCTCTCTTTTCTTTTGTTCGCTTTCCGGTTGCCCTTCTTTTCTATTTGCTGCAGTAAATGAGACTGGGAGTTGGATTTCCTTTATGACTTTCGCTCCGCTCTTCCCACGGATATTTCAAAACCCGGTAATTCCCTTGCATCGGACTCCTCGTTCTATTCCACCAAGGCAGCCCTCCCTCACAGCTTCTTTATCTTCTCAAGAACTTGCTATTTCATATTCTCTTAGATAGGCTATCTTCCGCCATCGTCATTTACTTAGCATGCCTACCTTTCCTTCTTTTGTGTGGCCTAGCTTTGATCT
>CM057046.1:69324456-69331956 GCA_029948455.1 Solanum rostratum
GTTCCCTGGTTGCACCCCACAATGGGTTCTAATTTACTAAATCACATGTTTCTGTTTTCGGAACATCACATGTAGACTTTTTTGGGGGAGAATCACTCGGCGCGGGGCCTCCCGTGTGAGGTCAGGTGATGGTCAACAACTCAGGCAGGAAATGCTGAAAGGCGGCTAACGATGCAAGAGCTCTTTTCCCCTTATACGCTCTAAAAAAAGGGTATGTCGGGTTTTTGGACCCTATGTTGAGTAAGGGTTCCAAACCTTCCAAAAGTGATAGGTATGTGTTCTTTCTTGACACTCTCTTTCTATATTATGCCAACCTAAAAAGAGCGATGGAAAGTGGATTTCAGGTTCGATAGTCTCGAGAAGGTATTAGCCACCGGTGACCATACTTTCCTAAAAGCACCATTGGGCGGTGGTTCCTCTCCTTCCTCTTGAACCTCGAACAAAAAATCGATCTCGCCATCAGCTCGACTAAGAGTTCCGAATCGAAAAAGTAAACTGAACTTTACTTAAGACGAAGGAAGCGAGTGCCGAAAAAAAACCGCTTTCTTAAGGCTTCAAACGACTAGTCATTAAGACGACTATGAATGAAAGGTAAGGAAGTCCTTTTCTTGACTTAGCCTGCGTGCATTATACCTAACCTTTTAACTTGATTTCAATCTCAACAAAGAAATGAAAGCATAACTCTTTGCTCGCTTGCAGCGCCTCTTAGTCTTTTATTTTAGCCTGCCTTGTGAAGATCTCTCGGGTGTCTACGGCAGATCCGATCAGTCTCGTGATGAAGAGAATTTCCGATGTTGAAAGGTATCATCACGACAACTCAATTTGTCTGGTAAACTAGTCGGGGCTCCCCATGGTTTAGTAAAAGGGAGGGGATATTTTTTCTTCATCCGGGGGTTCATTCATTATGAACTAAAAAGTGGTTGGCTGATTAGTGAGGTCTTAAAAACGTCATAGAATTCATGATCGGCCATTCCATTTTTGCTTTCAGCAAGTAGGCGACGCGAATCTATGCTTTCTATCTTTCAATCGGATACCAATTGCTTGGATGCGTTTGAAAGCCTCGAGATGACTTGCAGAAAAAATGCTTTCTAGGTTTGTCTTGTGTCTCCGAAACAAACGGTCCATTTATTGATGGGCGAACGACGGGGATTGAACCCGCGCGTGGTGGATTCACAATCCACTGCCTTGATCCACTTGGCTACATCCGCCCCTACCCCCGCACAGGTTGAAGTCTCTATCTACGATCAGATCCTTTCTTCACTCCCCTATAACCGCTTATCAAAGAGAAGCTTTTTCCTAGACTATAGTGGCAAGTCTATTGTTGTGTTTCGGAATTAGGGGAAACAAAGCTTCAACAAGTAGAAGCTTCCTGGCAAAGCTTCAAACAAAGAGGTTGGGCTGTTCACTTCATTGATTTGACTTCACTTTACTTAAGATTAAAGATAGGGGCCGGGCGGGCAGTGAAGGCTCATTTAGTAGACAGCGAGCGAGCTGCAAGCACCTACTCCTATCAAAATGAAAAGCAGCAAGCGGAACTTGAACTTGAAGAAGCGAGCCTCTATCAGAGAAAGCCATTGCGCGCTAGCCCCTTGTATAGGGTTCCAAACCTGCGCACCCCTAAACTACAAGCTTTCTTTGAAGCCCCTACAACATGGGATATTTGAAGAATCCCCTTTCTACAAACCTTTCTATAATATAAGAGAAGCTCTTCGAGCTTTCTTCGCATGCTTGAGCGCATCCCCTTTCTATTAGTAAGGTTGTCAAATTTCCTTTAGTTCCTTTATGACTATAATCTAAATAATAGGGGTAGGGGGGCGCTAACGAGCAAGAAAAGGGGTGCGCTAAGGCTTAGGCTTTCGCGCAGCTGCTACGCCCTTGCTTCTTGCCTTATCTTTTACTAAGAAACTAATCTAAATAGAAGCCCTTCTTTCTCAAAGTCAACTTTCTCCCTTCTTGCTTTAGTGAAATAGGGGGCGCTAACGCGACCTTCCTTCAGCTGGCTTCGCCCTATCTATTCATCTATTTTCTCAAATGGATATTTAGGGATCTCTCTTGCTCATAGATCTTGAAAGCAGATTAATATCCATTTCTCAATAGATCTATTTATCGATAGAAAGAGATAGATCTCTATATGGATCTATCTCCATATCTAAATATGGAAGAACCGACACTGAAAGGGCGTAACCAACGGAAGGCTCTCACCCTGTCCCCGACATTGTTCTCCGACGATGTCCCCTGGGCAAAAGGAGCTGAAAGCCACTTGACTCTAAGGAAAGGAGCCACCATTCTCTTTCTTTCTTCTTCCGATCAGGACAAGTGGGTTGGTTCGTTTCGTCCTCCTATCTACGCAATTCTCTGTCTGATCATGTTGGGCGAAAGGTAGTTGTAGAGGAGCTGAAAGCCACTTGACTGTAAGGAGAGGAGCACCCCCTGTTTTTTTCTTTCCCTCATAAGCCTCTGCTACTTCCATAACATGGGCCTTTGACGTGTTCCCCCATATATGTGGATTCTTATCTTCTTTAGTGATGTATGCGCAGATCGGACCCCAGCCCTTTTTTGCCTGGATGTCGCATTGCATTTGCTCGAACTCGGGAAACACTTTCCTAATCTGGCTTCTAAAGCTATTTTTAGGTGCCCTCTCGACCTTTCCACCGATGTTCTAATATAACCCTCCGATTCTATGGTTCTCCCTGGCTACGAGGCCTCACACGGGTAGAGTTCGGTATTCCTTTGTCGATGGCTGACCCAGCTCTTTCCTTTCACCGGTCGGTAAGTGCATCCTATTCCTATTAAGCGGGGCGGCAGTTGCTAAATAAAAAGGTGGCGCCATTCCCGCTAAAGAAAAAGCAATTCTTCATCCAATCTCTGTTCCAGATTCTGGTCTTACCAAGTCACCTTTCTCTAAGGCTAAATAGCTAAATAGCTAAATATCCCCGTACTCTTTTTTCCTATTTTCTTTATTCTTTCATGTCGAGCTTTCGAAAGCCACTGGGGAGGGAGAATGAACGATCGACTGCTAAAGATCTTGAATAAAGCATTGATAGCTTTGCAGAGGAGAAAAACTTTGATTCTTCCCGAAGGTCTTCCTTGCATGCTGAAGTGAACAGGGGCGGTACCAACTACGACTAGAAAGCGGTCACTCCTGTCAATGAATACCATTCATAGTTGTCTATGTTAGTAACATAGCCATAACGACTTTGTTTTACTGCTTGAGGTGGTGATAGCTTTTATATATTTGCTTAATTATAAGCTTGCATAGTGCTCTTCCTATTTGTTTGTTTTCTCGGCTTTCTTCTGCCGAACCGAACGAAGACAGTTTCTCGTACCTCTGTACCTATTGCACTGATATCTTCTCTTTCACTCTCTTTCTTCATTCAGGAAAGGTGAAGATTGAATCGGGAACCGAAAACGAAGCAGGAACAGACTTGTCCTTTGGTCGAGTTTGCTTCACTTCCTGAGCCCTCACCACTTCCTGCGACAGCTAACAAGGGGCATTTAGGACAACTCGTTCATTTAGCACAACTTCATTCCGCTCGGGCCTCTCTTTGGAGAGTCCCTTCTTTCCAATCTATAAATAGAATACTGGCTCGCTATTCATATTATTTCTGCTTGACCGGTACCAAGAACTCCATTTTCACGGAATTCTGGGTCTGGGCGCTTAGCAGCCCCTACTTTCACATTTCTTCCTATGTTGGTCTACTTCCATTTAGACTGACCTGGCTCTGGCTTAGAAGACGGAATTTCATGAGATGTAACAGAAGTCGTAGAGATAAAAGTAGGACTAAGACTAAATTACTCAAAACTAGCATTGAAAGTAGGTCCCTCTTCAGCAGTGCTTTCTTTCACAGCAAGAAAGAATTGAATTAGCCTCGGAGAACTGAACTACCTTGATCTGAATCTCTGGAACTCACAGAAGACCAAGGCAAGTCCACTCTCAATTCAGCATAAGCTTGGGATCTTTCTTTCCTAAAGCATTTCCCTTGAAGCCAGGTCTTTCTTCTCTTCTTTAAAGCCTGGAGCTGGACTTCTTTTTCCTGACTCGATTCACAGTTTAATCACACTAAGCCAGAGCCCAACCAGGGTGAGAGAGATAGGAGAGTAGGGACGGGGAACCAATGTCACCAACTTAACTAGCAGTCTCGGATCTTTGAATAGACAGAGAGAGATGCTCTTCCTGCGGCCCAAGAGCGTCTTCGTTCAAAGAGCTGGCAATCACTTTCTTCCCACCCGGAAATCGTAGTAAGCCGGGAGAAAGACATTCATATATTCCCCAGGCACGGGATAAAGGGAAAGAGAGAGCCGAGAGCCGGGAACGCAATAAAAAGAATTTCTCTCGAGCGGGAATCTTCTTCTTTAGCAAATTAAACTTCTTTCCCCGGAGCAGCAACTGAAAGAGAAAATACCGGTTTATTCATCTGCACCGGAAAAGAGCTCAGCCCGGAAGTCACGGAGCTCTCTTCTCTTTCAATGGCAGCAGCTAGTTTAAGTTCAATGTCAGCCGGATTTCTAAGCACTAGTCTTTCCTTCTCACCTGCTAACTCATAGAAAGAAATAGAGTCAACCCATGCGCCTTTCGCGGGGTGAGCAAAAAGCCTTTCCCTGGATCCTGGTATGAACTCAAAAAAAGCATTTACCCGTCGCCTGCTTCATCTGCAGAGCTTCCTCTTGTTCACAGCAAAGAGAGCGGATTCGTTCAAGCAAGCTAATCACATTACCCTTTCTAGGGTAGGGGTACGGTACGATGTCATTACTCTCTTTTGCTCCCTCACTCCTTGAAGAAGAGCGAACAGCTGATCTTTCCTGGTCCTTTCGAACCAGTCTTTCTAAACCTGGAAAAAGACTTTGGCTACGATTCGATCTCGAAAGCCCAGACTTCATAAAAGGCGACTGACTCTTCCACTGCTACATGAACCATCCGCTCCTTTTTCGATTCTTCTTCTATATAAGTGAATAGATCTTTGTGATTCAATCGATTCGATTCTCGTTCTCACCCTCGGCGAACTCCCTTTAAGGACAGAAGCGCATCCAAACCTCGTTCTTTTGTATTATTTGTTGGAATAGATAATATACATATATGATCAGATGCATATGTAGGTAAGGACTGCTTAGAGTTGGACACAGAATGCCTAATTCAAATTGAAATGTACAATGATCCAGGAAATAAGATTTTCCTTTTCTTAAAAGAGAAAAAAACGAAATAGATCCACTTTCTGGATTATTGCCGATGTAATCATAAAAAGCGAATTTTTCAGGGACCGGATAAACTTTGATTTTCGGCTAACCCAGCACCAACTCTTCAATAGATTTCTTGCTGGAGTTCCGTCCTTTAAGCCAGGGAAGCTGCATCTACTTTAATTGATGATTTCTCACCTTCAGCCTCTATACTATATTACATCAAATAGAAGCGATGGTACAGATATTGACCTAACCAAGCTAGTATGAATCATCTCAGCTCCGATCATGGTGGGTGACTGCGGGAGATTAGTTTCAAGCCACTGCCTCGAGAGCTGCCTACGAAAGAGTTCCGGCTATGCCTGGCCATCATAACATTCATAAACGAGATTGATAGATGAATAGAGGAGTCCAGCCACAATCATTATTGATTCGCCTGGGAGGAGTTCAACCGCTCGAACTCAGAGAGATGAGCCTAAGAGTGCCCCAAGCCAAAATAGAGAGAGGAGAAGAATGCAACTATCTAATCGGGATCACAGTTCCGACCATTCCTTTGAAGGCCGAAAGGTGAAGAAGTGTTTAGCCACACTCTCTGCGGAACAGTCTTATCAAAGCGCTCTCTTTAACCAATCAAGCAAGACAGATGGAATGAAAGAAAGAAAAAGTTGCTCCGCAGCTCGCCCAGAAGAAGATAGACCCGCCACTATAGATTTGTCAATCCCTGGGCTTGGCCAAAGACATACCCGGCATACTAAGACTAAGATGAATCATCTCAGTTCCTCAACAGGCCTAGTCCCTAAATCCCTAAACTAAATAGGACGCTTATAATAGCGATCATGCCGCATCAGCTCTTTCAGTCACTACTACCTGTGTCGCACCTACAGTGGCAGAGAGTTTGATAAGACTCTCGGATAAGAAAGATCAATCCTGAATAAGCTTCAGCTGATTCTCATTAGAAATCTTTTTATAAGCAAGGAGCTATCTATAGGAAGATAATTGCCAGGTCAGTCTGGTCGGAAAGAAACTTGCTTACACCTTGCTTTATATTGAAAGAAGTCTTCCTTCTTGAGAAGGTAGCCTTTCTATCATTTAGTGGATAACTCCTTGCTCCATTCCGCTTAAGGTGGCGCGCCTTAGTCCCATAAGCTTATGCCTATACCTGCTTTCCCTTGAAATATACATAGTAAACCACTTTAAACTCGCAGTTAGTCTTGGCCCAACTCTGCCCGGGGGTTGGCCTTTTAAGGCTTATTTCACTTCTTTTTTTCTTTTTCTCTTATTGCTAATTGGAACTCCGGCTCCGGTAACCTCCTGAACCTTATCCATTACGTCAACCCTTCTTCAACAAGGGGAAGATAGGAGGTAATTCCCTTTTTCAAGGCCCCTAACCTAGTCCTGGTTTGGTTCTCCAGTGGAAAGATTTGAGATACCTTCTCCTACCCTATAAAGTAAGGGAGACTGACACTATGCTTTATAGAAAGCGAAATAGTGATAAGGAGTTGCGGAAAAGTCCCCGAAAAAAGGAAGCGACTTTTCCCGGAAGAGCAGAGGGGACAGTCTTTGGCCCAGGTAAAATAAAACCAGGCCTCCCCTTCCACCCAAGTGGACTATTCTCTCCTTATGGAGTCTAAGAAAAGAGAGATATCCTTGCGCAAGGCGAAAGATCGATGTCCTTCAGAATTCTAAAAAGATCAAGAATTGCGTGCCTTTAGATCCCGTCTTTCTTGATTCATAATCAAGACGAAAGGTCGGATGTACTTGTTCAGGTCAGGTCTACTTTTGGTCATTCTTCTCTCTGAAAAATCGAATATTGCTCAAAGAAGGTGACTCGTAGTCCCTTTTCGAGTATTATCTTCGCTGTGGATGATCCAGTCGGTGTGCGTATGAACGAACGGATTCCACCTCTTTATGGGCTATATGCCCTGCTTGTCCCCCATACCCCTTTCAGCAAGGGTTGCCGTGGTCTCCAAGAATCTTCTTCCGACCTCTGAGGTGGTCCGTCAAGTCCTCTAGCCTAGGGTAGTCAAAATAAAGGCAGGATTCTCTCGTCTTTTATTTCCCTTTTTTCTGAGAGAGATGTCGTCCTTCCAGTTCCTGATGAATTGAGTCCGCCATCTATTTCATAGTAATCACGAAAAGCAAGCCCTATGTGTCACAAGCAGGCACCACGGGTTCTTTACTTTTTGGTGGGGTGGAGGGCTTTTGTGCATTATAGCACAGGCCGTGACTACCCTTTTACCTTGATTGATGCTGCATATCGCCCGCTTGTTCTATAGAAAACTAAGTGCCTATCAATTAGTTCCAAGAAAGCGGCCGGGGTATAACTAG
>CM057046.1:69336956-69354456 GCA_029948455.1 Solanum rostratum
AAAAAATCTTTCCACTATATCTCAGGAGTAGTCAAAGGAAGTACGGCGGGTCCGAGTAGGAATAAATTGACTAAGAAGTAGGGCATACAACAATGGATCAATTCATTCAACAAGATCTGTTCGGATCAGATCTACCAGCGACCGGTTTACGGAACAAGGAGTTAAGCAAGGGCCAGGAGATTGATAAAAGAACCTGGCCGAAGTCAGTCTTGTGTTCAATTCCGCGGTTGGAAGGATTTCTTTCTGCCATCTGTCTTTCCCTTCTCTCTCTTCTAAAGGTAGGTGAAAGTCAAACTTTTGGCTTGCGGGCTCAGGGACTGCAGTCAGCTGCTTCCCCTGTAGCCGTCAGCTCGTTCTTGACAGATCCGATCGGGTGTTCATAATCTGGAGTAAAAGGATTCGAACCTTTGCATGCCGGTACCAAAAACCGATGCCTTACCACTTGGCTATACTCCATAGGCCTGTTTTGGACGGTAGGAACGGGGAGAGGGGGAAGGGAGAAGCAGGGCTCGAAGAACGAGCCGAGCCGTGCAAGGACGCGGGGATATAGCAAGTAAGCAGCAAGGTTCTCCCCTTAGGACCGACTACAACAAGCTCGCGACTCTAATAGAAAGAAAGGGTAAGCTCTCTGCTCTATTTGCTTGCAATGCTATGCCTATCAAAGTTGGCGAAGGCTTCTGTAACCTTAGACTCGTTACGCTGTTCGACCGAACTCGTTGGCTCCGCGTCCACCGAAAGTCGGTAACCTTCGTCACCGTCAGCATTTGGTACTCTCTCGATAGCTTCAATAGTTCACTGAAAGCCTTTGGTGTAATAAACCGCAAGCCCTTCAGAAAGAAAGACATAATATAATAATGAATTAATTAATAAACATTAATAATTCAAAAAAGAAAGGGTTGGTTAAGAACTATTGACTGTAAACCATAGCAGTTACAGTCACTCAATGGAGATGTTCGCCTTTGTTTGGAATGAAGATGGATGAACAGGCACTTGAGCCTGGAACTGATGAAATTCGGGGAAAACATGGAAGCGGTCACTATACTGGGGGGGCAAGACATGACCGCGACTTAAGAAAAAAGTACCCTTGAAAAGACTAAAGGAACGGGGGAATGACTACCTGTAATAAAGCACAGGCTAATACGAGCCGACCAGAAGAAGCAAGGCTTAGATTACCAGATCCTGGACACAATCTTCCTAGAGATGGAGAGCCACTTGACTGTAAGGAAAGGGGCCCTTGGGCCACTTGCCTCGCCTTTTTTTTTGCACCTATCCTTCTTGCTTGCTTACCTATAGCTCTCTTGTCTTAGTGACTCTTCCTCTTTTCTAGGTTTTTTTTCTGAGTGTTAAAACGATAGATTTTTCATTTGCCAATGAATTGGATCCGCCCCGATTCGATCAATAATGGGATTCTTGGCTAGAGAAAGGTTCTGTGACATGGACGCCCAGCCCAACTCGGTCGGTCGGTTGGCCCACCTAACAGATGATGATATTCTCGATCGATTTGATCGAATTTCATTCTTTCTCACTATTCAGAACAGTGGAGCTTTCGATCAAGATCTTCTCGCCTCACCCGTTTGGGCTCTCGCTCGAATCGGAACCTTTATGCGTAGGTAGGCTTTCGACTCAATCTAATAGCCTACCTATCGGGCGCCAATAAAAGAGAAAGTTTTCGCATGGGCTCATCATCTGATGCAGAACCGATGCGAGAGGGAGAAGCGGGGATTGATAGCTTTCAAGAACCAGTGGAAAGGAAAGACTTCTTCCCTGCATTCCTTCCTTTCCAAAAAAAAGGAAATTCGTTTGGGCAAAAAACCTTGGTAGTTTTCAAACAAATCCAATGTTGGGCCAAGCCTTGCCAGCCGGTAATAGCCGAAGTCATAAAAGGGGGAGATAGGGAAGAGGAGATTAAGGATAGTCACTCCACTCCATAGATAGTGCACACAGATTCTTCTTTCATTTTCCATTCCTTTCGGGTCGGAAACGCGGGCTGCTAGTGGGGCTGTGCCCATTCTCCCTCTTCTTCCGCTTTACAACCGGAATAAGGAACCTTAGAATTCACCCTACCTGTCGATGAAAAAATGGGATTTGAGAGGAGCTGAAAGCCACTTGACTCTAAGGAGAGGACCACCAGCTAGCGGATCAGAAAGATTTGTATGGAATGTCCTACTCCTGCCTGAGCTTTCCGATCAACCAATCCCCTATTTCAGGGACATCTGTGTTAGGTAGGCCCAGGGATCACTGATTAGTCGAATGAGCCCATCTCTCTGGCCTATCATTTGTTGGTCGATCCGGCTGGCGGCTCCTGCATCTCCTGCCTCTCTATGGGGGCCCCTTTTTTTAGACAAGTTTGCTGCTAGGAGTCCCTAGAGTCGAATTAATAATCAATAGAAGTCCCAATAGAAGTTGACTGACCTGGCTCTTCAATCGACGATCTACTGCTCCCTCTTAATAGCAGATGCCCATGCTTTGATTCGAAAGCCCTAGCCATCCCCAGGTATTCAGTGTCTGGTTCGATAGGACCAGGAAGAGAGGACTCTTTTTTTTCCTCCTCCCTTCAGTCCAGTTTGAACCCGTCCCAACAACGAACACCTTCCTACTGCAAGGTGAGGCTCTGCCCTTCCCCTAGAATCCACTCCGGGTCGGAGGAGCAACTAGTCAAACTTCTTGAGCAGCCGAGATATTGAACAACGAACATTTGAAACAATTCCTTGCCTCACCCTGAGATGAGAGGGAAGGTCGATTTGACTCGAATCCTGGACCTGATCTTGAATCCTACACTGGTTAATCATGCGATGGGGGAAGTTTTTCTTTTTTCATCAATGCTGGCCCAGTCGAGGCTCGTCCATGCCCAATCCCGATGGGCCTTCGATTTGCCCCTACCCTAGCTCTATAATCCACCCGTCTTCCCCAGTCCCTGAAAGCCCTCCGGGGGCCTAGCCCTCTTTCTCCACTCGAGTCTGAAGTTCAGCGGCTTTCATCGTTGACGAACACCTGCGCTAATAAGACAAAGAAATGGAGAGTCTATGCCTTGAATGAATCAGTAACAACGGATTAGTGGAATGAGGGATCAAGAGACGGATAGGGAGGGAATGGCCTCTCAATCATTGGTTGACCTTCCCTTGAACCAGTCACGGAGCTCTCAATTGAGTTGTTTAGGTTCTGGAATTCCATCTCTAGTTGGGGCTTTCGATTCGAAAAAATGTGGTGCGGGTTCATCTCTCTCGACCAGTTCAGGTGAGAGGGAGGGTGATCGAGGGGACCCAGACTTTCGATCTCTTCTCTATGGCGGGAGGTTTCTTTCGTATCAAGAGTGTGTTGGGGAGGCCAGGGAAGATGGATTGGATCGAGAGGCGATGCTTATGCCTCTTCTTTCTCGATAGGATTCCCATCATTTTCAGTCTACGGCGAAGGAGACAAGGGCGAGGCACCGAACATGTTCTACCCTCAACCTCCATCCGTCATTAGTAATCTCAATTCGCTTTTCCTATTCACTAGTACACTGCGCGCTACAACTAGCAGCCCCTTGTATAGGTTGGGAAAAGGCTAGCGCGCTAGCGCGCAACGGCTGATGAAAAGCCAGCAACTTCTTAGGAGTCAGATAGGTTTGGAACCCTATACAAGGGGCTGCTTGCTGCTCGCCCCTATCTCTAAAGTGGCTTATGCACTCCACTTGTTACCACTAAACGACGAAGCCAGGAGCGGAAGGAGGGACTTGAACCCTCAACCTCAGCCTTGGCAAGGCTATGCTCTACCATTAAGCTATTTTCGCCAGCTAGGGTAGTGGCGAAGCACTACTGAGCAATTCACGTATCACTTGATACGGACGACTTCTGTTTTTCCGCCGGACCACAGTCTTGACCTCCGATCGAGCTACGAACACGAGTAGATAGGCGGTTAGGGGGGGAGAGGGTCGGCTGGGCCTGCCTTTTCAATCAATCTCCGGCCGCTCAGTGCCGCTATTGGTGCGAGTTGTAAGGAGTCTTGGTCTCGAGTCAAGCTGGGGCGTCATTTCATTCTCGTAACGGGAATGAGTGCACCGCAAGACCAGACAAGTTGCTCCCTCGCCTCGCAGCGGCGGCATCTGTCTTTTAAGTTAAGTCATTTCCTAAGACGGCTCCTCTTATTCTACGATAATCCAAGCTGCAGCGGCACCTCACGAACTTCTTACTGGGGCAGTACTATAATAGGCATTTGCGAGTGTTTGGATGCACGTGTTTTGTTCATATTCCTGCGCAGTTAAGAGAAAAATTGTCCCCAAGGCAACCACTTGTGTCTTTCTTGGATATGCTCAGTCCGGGTATATATATGCTATGACGTGAAATCCAAGAGGGTCGAACGGCTATCGATCCTGGCCCGATGAGAAAAGGGTTGAACTCATACTTGCCTTAACCTAATTAATCAGCCCCGGGGGAGAATGATGATGGAGATGTATTGCGGCCTTCTCCTGTTCATCAACTCGAACCTCATTCTTCTGCAGTTGATGTTACGGATTAGCCTCACTCTTCAGGCCAGCAGCTTTGCTCAGCATTTTCTGCCGACTGTCAGCCTGTTCAGCTGACCTCAGAGGATTCCTGTCACCCGGCACAGCATGTTTATTCTCGGCGGCGATTACAGCCTCTTTCCCAGGGTCAGGCTACTCCAGAAGATCAGCAGTGAGGCCCAGTTGCTTCCCTTCCAGTCGCTTCCTAAAATTCTGGATCCCGCTCTCAGCTTCGTCGATCCTCTCAAGTTTCTTATCCTGTTGAAGGCTTATGAATCATTTTCCCCAAAACAAAAGATCGAGCTTACCTCATCTCAGTTCAATCTTCTCATGAACCTGAATCATTTGCTGAAGCCTCCAATCATTCTTGCTGGAGAGATGCTATACAGGAAGAAATCAATGCCCAGGAAAAAAATAATGAGACTTAGTCTCATTGCCTGCAGGGAAAGAAGCCATTGGCTGCAAGTGGATTTACAAGATCAAGCATAAAGCAGATGGCTCGGTAGATAGATACAAGGCGTTATTAGTAGCTAAAGGATTCCTTCAAGAATATTGAGTCGAACCCCTTTCCTTACAGTCAAGTGGCCCAAGGGCCCCCTGACGAGATAGGGAAAACATTTGCTTCAGGTTGCTAAACACCATTCGTGGCATTCTTGCCTTGGCTGCAATCAAAAGGTGGCCTTATTTCGTTTTTACGTGAAGAATAGAATGCCTTTCAACAACATAAGGGAAGGGGGCAAGAATAAGTTTCTATTCAGCCTCCTCCAACTCCAGGCTTCTCTTCTCCTAGGAATCCTAACTTGGTATGTAAGCTCAAGAAAGCGATTTATGTTACGGCCTCCGGCAAGCTAAAGCAGGCACAAGAGCTTGGTTTGAAAGGTGACAGCAGCATGTATAAGAGCCGAAATAGGAGTAGAGGAAGGAGCCGGTTTTCAAATAAGTAAATCGGATCATTCAATGTTTATAAAGAGGTCGACATCAGGTATTGTCCTTCTTCTGCGTGGATGACATTGCTTTCTCTAGTAATGACTTAGCTTCGATAAATGAGCTTAAGAGAAGATTAAGAACCCAGTTTGATATGAAAGATTTAGGAGACTCAAAGTCTCTTCTGGAGATTAAAGTGATGAGGTCGCAAAGAGTTTTGGAACCCAGTGCAAGTATTCATTGGATTTATTGTCAAAAGCTGGTCTTTCTGCATGCAAACCGGAATAAGATCTAAAATTAGCCTCAAATGCAGGAGAGCTATTGGATGACCCATCTACTTGCAAGGAGACTTGTTGGGACTCTTTTCTACCTGACTAATTATCGCCCAGACATTGCTTACACTTACAACATAGGAGGGAGTGATCAGCCGATTTTTATATGGACAAGCCGAGATCATCTCACTTAGAAGCTGCTTTTCGGATTCTGCGATCTATCAAAACCTCACCGGGAAGAGGTTGATTCTTGTCTACGTCATCCTCTCTTCAGCTGTCTTGTTACTATTATACTGATTTCATTAAGGCAGTAGATTATTCTGATTGGATTTCGAACATCGTCCCCATGCCCAAGAGGGATGGACGTGTTCGCGTATGCATCTATTTTTCTCAATAAAGCATGTTCCCAAAGATGATTTTTCGCTGCCGAACATTGATTTGCTTGTGGACAAGACTATTGTTAAAGTATGCCTACTACTCTTTTCTGACGATTCGAAATTCTCGTCGTCGGCTTCCTCTCCCTGTAGGTCGAGCTTCCTTTTCAGCCCTCTCACTTCATTCGAGCTGAATTACATCCACCCTCGAGGTAGAGTTCGTTTTGTAATAGGAGCCCCGTTGGGCTTTTACGGAGCTTGGCCTGCTTTCGCATTAACTCACCATTTGGTGATTTGGTTCGTAGCAGCCCAAGTATATCCAGGAGTTCCTTTTACACGCTACGCTATCCTCGGCGACGATATCGTCATCGGAGATGAGCGGGTGGCTGAGCGTTATCGCGAGCGAATTCCGCCACTGAATGTTCCATTTTCGTTAGTATCGTCAGTTGGTGCTTTGGAGTTTGCTAAGCGGTTCTTCGTACGCGGAGTGACTAAGGACTTTTTTCCCGTCTCCTGTCACATGTTAAGATCCTTAGTTAGTTCCATATCCCTTGTTCCTGTAATGAGGGCTATTATGTCTAAGAATCTTCCATTGTCGTATCGTTTACGGGAAGCTGGGTACCGGGTGTATACTCGACGCACGGCGCCTCCTAGGAGACACTGGAATCGACATTTCCTCGTCTTTCACTCACCGAACGGTGTGTGTCCTCTCCCCTTTTGGATCTGGTTAAGCGCAACCACTGGTAAACACTTAATCTTATCAACAAGGTATGGTGAGGGGACCTGATTAGGCTCTTGACCCCTCGATTCCCGAGAAACTCGGTGATCTCGAAGTTTTTCGAAGCCTGGTCAGAGTACGACTGGTTAGGGGGGCATGGGTTTTGTCCGAATGGATGAAGTCCATTCTCTCTTACTGGTCTTGGTATTACACTATCGCGGAGGAAAAAAAGACTCCCATTGAGGCGCTACTTAGCCCGTAGGTTGTGCCACTGGTGACTAACCATACAAAGAAATTATATCATTTTAATAATAACTAATAACGGCGCAGTCTTCCGGTGTTACGACCTGGTGCTCTCTTGTGAAGAGCCAAAAGCTCTTGACGTAGGGAGGTTCGGTCCAGTCTGTTCGCCTCAATTTGCGCCCTATTTGAGACTAAAGCAGGCGGGGTGGCGACCTCGTCTTAAGATAAGATATAGGCAATAAGACTTTAAGCGCACCTGAGCGCCTTTGCCCATAGAGAATACTGGGGACGAAAGTCTCTGGGGGGGTTCTATGGAGCAAGTCTCCCATTGCTTTCGCAAACCAGTGGGGACAACCCCCAAAAAAAAACGAGTTTTCCACGCGGCGATCTTTATTTGAAATATGAGCCGCTAAAATTTCTCCCTTTTGAATGTATTTACCCCTATGAACCTGATGCATACAAGTCTTTCTGTTTGTTGGAAGGCTTATACATAATACATAACCAAAGGAATGCTTATAGTGTATCCATTACCTGATAAAACGATCTTTTCCGGTAAAAAAAAAATGATCTTTCCCTTGTGTTCGGCTATAGCGGAAACCAAAAAATCTAGAGCTTATGGTCTTAAGTTCCAACCCAGTTCCAACAATGCACTTCTCGGCACATCATCGGTAGGGGAAAGCGGAACTGCTTGACGCTGTATACTAAATACAACAAGCCCGATTCGCATCATTATGCTCAATAAAAGGAATGAGGGAAGCTAAAATCAAAAATATTGGAATTGGAAGGAAGGGAAAATTGGAAGATGAATCTTTTCCCCGGAGCTGGAACAACTTGTTCTTCCTGACCCGATTCAACGCCAAAAAATGGCTTGTCCCTACCAAAAAGTATTCATATTTCCTGAAGAAAGCATCTGTTCCTTGATCTCTAAGATATTTCATAAAACTCTGTATGGATCCTCAATCACCAATCCTTGCATGAATATGGGTTGTGCTCGAGAGGCTATGAATCGATTGGACCTGCCAATCGAATGAATCGTAACACTCGTAATGATCGACTTTACGAAGATTCCATTGGATTCCGGAAGCTCGTAGCATTGGTCCGGCACAATTCCCAAACTTAAGAAGCTGGGGGCGTGCCCGCCGGCCCCTGACCTACCTCCGATTACTGAAAGTGAATTCGTTTTCAATTATCCTAAGCCGGCCTATCATTCATTGGTTAGGGTTAGGGAAAAAAGCTAGCTGGAAGTAATCTCTTCTTCTCAGTGAAAGCTAAAGGCCCTGGTATAGTAGGAGTGTGGTGCGTGCTCTCTTTATTCTGTAGATGCGCTCCTGGGAAGGGAAGCCAGAATTTTTGATGTAGATCGATCAATCCCGCCCTGTTCAAGTGATCGCCCCGAGCCGAGCGAGATTGGAGACCGCCTTAATGATTGTTCGTAATGGGCCTACCATTTAACGTACGTATGTCATGTAGTTTTTGTTTTTGTACCTTTGCCGTCCCTCAGCCCCTCTCCCACCCTTTCTATCTATCATTAGAAGTAGGGCGGGTGGCGTACCTCACTGAGCTATCGATCGCGAAGCTATCGCCCGGTTCAACCAACCGTCCGTCCTGGTGCCTTTGCTACTGATTTGACCGCTTCTCATCGTTAATCCGGGTTCACCTTGGCCCTCGCCCCAGAGTTCTTATGAAGACTCTGGTGGTGCATGTGTATGATAGGGCCCCCCATAAGCGCCAAAGATCGGTGATGTTGTCATGATAAGTGTGGGAAGTCGATAGTGTACTCGATGATTGAAGGACCTATCGACTTGCATTAACTTCCCGTGGCTAGTAGGGGGAACTTTAATGTAATTGCGGATCCATTAGAAAAAACTTGGGGGTCGGCCTCCTGACTTCAATGCCTTTATTGAAGTGATGAGCTTTGAAGATATGATTTTCTCGTTTGGATTATTTGTTTGGGCTTTCAATGACAGCAAATTGACTTGGAGCAATAATCAAACCGGTCAACATTGTATCTGGGCCAGACTAGATAGAATCCTTTTGAATGGGGACTGCCCGCTTTTATATAAAAGTCGTTTTGCTTCCACCAGAGTTGACCATTTGCCTAGAGTATCCTCTGATCACTCTCCTCGAGTAATCTTCTTAGAAGATTATAATACTCGCAGGCCTGGGGTCTTTCGTTTCCAAAGAATGTGGATTCGGCATTCTTATTTTCACATTGATCTCAACCATGCTCGGGAAATCCTTTTCAAGTCTTCTCCAGGAAGATTGACTCGACAAATAAAGCACTGAATTGGCGAACTATTTCAGAATATAGAAATGCCGAAAACGAAGAAGGCCAATTTGCTCTTGAACAGAGTTGGTCTGCTGATAAGAAAATGGAGTTAGATTCGGCCAAGAGTAACCTTGAAAAACTTCTGCTTTACGAAGAAAGATAGAGAATAAGCACCTTGAACCAAATTCAGAACTTGTCTCTGTATGGCAGGAAGCTCTCAATTTATTTCATACATTACTTTCTTCTCAAGGTTCGGTGCTTGAAGATGAGATCCTTGAGACCATCCCCTCTCTAGTCACAGAGGAAGATAATAAGATGCTTACGAGTCCTCCTAATATGGAAGAAGTTCAAAAGGTAATTTTTAGCATGTCGGCGCGCACTAACCCAAAAAAAGGTCTCCCCTATCCTTTAAAGCCAAAAGGCTTTCCGGATTCTTTTTATATAGAAAATATTGTTGGGATTTCAAAAACTTCCAGCTGGTCACCTTATTTCTTCGCTGAAGGTGCGATCCCCCGTTCCATCAATGCTACTTTCCTTGCTTTGATTCCTAATATTTTGATCTAGGACTACCTCTATTTAAATCTAAAAAAAAAAAAATTTCTCATCTTCTGGATAGAGTATAAAATAAAGTGGTAGGAGATGAAAGCATTGTTATCCAGTGGATTTTGCAAACATGTTCTTTTCTCGATGCTTATACACCTTCTTGCAGGGATTCCAGTTTCAAAGGGAGTTCTTGACCAGTTGGAAAAAATGTTAGCTAACTTTTGGTGAGGCGGTGATGAAGACAAAAGAAAGCTTCACTGGATATTTTTTGATACTATGTGCCTACCTATTCAGGAAGGGGCTTTGGGTCCTCCTACTACAAGACATTTTCAAGAGCTTTCAAAAGCTTTTCGTATGAAGTTTACCTGGTCAATAAGAGGGGGGTACTTTCAATGAGAAGAATATCAGAGAGCCAGGGGTGGAACCAGAAATCAGTGCTAGCTCCATTTCCAATCCACCATTTTTAGCCCTTAAGTATTGGTGGGGTTGCCTGAAAATAGAACGGATTTCACTCCAAGTCCTGACAACCAGGTTTGGAAGCAGCAAACCATAGGGGCTTTCAGATAGTTTCTTTTGAAAAAAGCAGTCCAAAGTATGACTCCCTCTTATTGACCAGGCCAACTCCTTTACTAGTTATTTCTCCAAAATCATAGATGTGCTTGACGCACATGGAAACTGCTTTTTCAATGATATCGAAGCATTTTTGCCTCACAGAGTGGTTTATGATATCAGGAATAGTGGTATATTCACATCTCATCAGGAGGACAGGGGGATATGGAAAAAGAATCGTAGTGAGTCATTTATTCTCAAAGCTGGTTGGGAATCGATAAGAAATCGAACGGGCATTCAAGCTTGGACTCAATTTGTCTGGGATAAAGCCATTCCTACAATAATTAGCATTTTTGCGTGGAAGCTCTTATTTGACTTTGTATGCGGGGATTTCAGAATCAGTTAAGGGAAAAAATTCAGACGAAAGGTATAAGATTAGCAAGCAAATGCTTGTGCTGTTCGGAGCATGATAAATAAAGTATTGATCGCCTCTTCATCAAGAGTGAGCTTGCTATGGAGGTTTGGAACCATTTTGATCGCCTTTTCAATATAAGATCCTTCCAAACGGATTCCATTCAGTCCCGGCGGTTTAACAGATCTCGCAGGAAATCCCAAGTTGGCTACGTCACGTCTATGCTTACTATTTTTTCAGTTTGGGAACTCTGGAAGGAAGTCAATAGCAGTAAATTAGAAAACCCAATATCTCAACCGGCTGCTATTATTCAAAAAATTACGGACTGGCTGAAAGACTGTTCTCAGCTTCTTGACATCAGATCATCTTGGACGTTTACTGATTCTATTCTTCTGGATGCGCTCTACATTCATCAAGCTCGTAAACTCGCAATTGACTCCAAAATCATTGTTGATTGCTTCAATGAAAATAAAGAAGCCCCTAAAATTACCCATACATAGACTCATGGTGGAGCTTCATTTCATCCAAATTATCGGCTGGCCATTTCCAAATCGTCTATACATTTAGAGAAAACAACAAAGTGGCAGACTCTTTAGCAAACTTCGGCTGCGATTCTCAGTTTGACTATAGGTTTTCCTCTACAGCTGATCTTCCTCAACAAATTCAGGTTTTTTCTCTCAAAAAAGTGGGCTTATTGAATATCATATTGGTTTGGCTTTGTTCACTTTCATTTTATTAGCAGTAATGTTTTTGGCTGTCTTGTAGCTCTTTGTGAGCAGGTCTATGTACTTTTTTTTGGTAAGGTTTTGACATCCTCCCCCTTAACCCCCCGGCGGGGGGCAGATGGAGTATTGACGAAGATGCTTGGGACTGAACACATCCCCCTTTACTTAGTAGGGCTTAGGAACGATGTTGGCAAATGATTGTTGAATATAGTTACTCACCTCACAGCCCAATTTCCTCTGTGGGGTGTATACCGGCCGGGTTGCTGCCCGGAGGACCAAACCTGGCTGCTGGGACAAGCTTGGTATACTGTCTTCCCTTTATCAGCAGGCGGTATAGTCGCATTGCTATTATTCCACCAGTACGGGTCACTTTATCCGGATGTAACAGTGTAGTAGCAACTGCAGACGGGGTCGGCATGAGACGTCGGTTCTTGATTAACATCCTTTTGCCACTATCTTTCTTTCCGAAAAATGCAGCCCCTACCATTAGTCGTCTATGGAGATCTGGGATTCGGTATTGAATCAATCCAACATTTCGTTCGGTCACTTCAGCAGTCATAAAAAAACCGAATTCTATTGAGTTGATTCCATCTCCTTGACTTTGTTCACATTCAGTAGCAGCTTGCTGGTGTCCTTTCAGGTCAGGAACTCCTGCAATAGGCAGCTAGCCTATTGGAAAAAGACTACTCTCATCCCTCTCCTTTCAGTCGAGTGAGCTAATTTTGCTCCTTCACCCTTGACTGCATTCCCGGAAATGCCATTCCCATCCGCTAAACCTGCTCCTTCTGAGAATGGTTTTACCCCGCTCCTCGGCTTGAGCCGAGTGGCTTTCCGCTCCTCAATCTTATTCTGTTTCCGATCCTGCTTCAGATTCTCTTTCAGTTGTGGAAACAAGCCCCTATTCCTATCGGTTGAGTAGCCCAAGCTCCTTAAAGCGTATTGTCCCCTCTCCTGTGAAAGAAAGAGGTTGATGCACCCAGCTACCCGAAGTAGAGCTTTCTTTGTCCCACCTTTCCTTACTGACTTTCCTAGTTTAGATAGCGTATTGAGAATCATGTCAAAATACACCAAGACCTGGGCCCAGGTTCTCTTTCTTCAAGAAAGGGTAGCTTTAAACAACCCGGTTCCAAACACACCAAACAAGCAAGCGACTCCCCTTCCTTAGCGTACCCGTCCATTAAGGCATTCTTCCTTCTTGCGTATGTGTTATAGCTCATAGCTCTAAGCCCCAATTCCTTGGTGAAAAGAGCTGTCGCCTTTAAATCATCGAAAAAAGTAAAGAAGGAACCGCTCGAAAGGGACCACACAACAATGGCTCATAACTGGAAAACATAACAACAATGTCTCCTAGCTGCAAAAGAATGGCTCCCAACTGAAAATTTCTCTCGATCACTCTCTAACAGAAAGCCATTTTCCCTTTCGCAAAAAGTCAACTTGGACTTCTTTCCTAAGCGGAGATTTGGACTACATGGACCTAAGCAACCCGCCGACAGGGGCAGCCTTTCACTGTTGGAACCTTTGATTTAGATTGGTAGGATTCTGTCTAATCTTTCCTAATTTAGAAATTGCACTCAATCAACATAGTTTCCACTCATTCCTTCTCGACCGCCTCTTTTCTAGTCACTTTTGATCAAATCTTTCTTGTGATTTTCTATTCTCTTATGAGAAATGGTTTGCTTCGTTTGAGCCGTCGTCGCTTAATGCATGTAGGGGGGCTGGGGCTTTTCCCCCACGACCCCTTTTAAAGGAGAACCAGAAGAACAACAATGAACTCAAAGCTAATGAAGGAGATCCGCAACTTGAACAAGGTAGACGGGATCTTTCCTACCCCTTTCTATTTCGACTTCTTTGAAAGGTGAAAGAGTAAGAAGCTAGACCGACTTGCTCAACAATTAAAAGCAGCAAGAGCAAGTAAGTAGGCTTTTCTCCGCAAGAACAATCTTGACTTTCTTTATACTTTATAATATAAGGCCCTTTAAACGATCGTAAATGGCCTGAAATGTAACGACCTATGAGAGAAGGGTTTTTAGAAAAGAAAGCGTACCAATCCGGCAAACAAAGCAAAAACAACGGCTCCTACATAAATACAATAGAATAGAAATGCTGTCACTAGAACGGACCACACAAATAACATCTTTCTAGCCGCCTAAAGGAAGTATTCAAAGATAAGATAAGGCTATGCGCACACAAGCTAACTTCAGGTATGCAGTTAGTTCTCAAGCGATTCCTTCGGATCTTAGGTGCGACCTTAGGGAGCTTGTTTTGGCAGCTACTCTCTTCTAGTTATGTGTCCTGGTTTCCGAGTTCTAGTTCAAGGCAGGGCAGGACGGGACTCACGGGGGTTGGGGGGAGCCTTCCCCCAGGGAAAACCTAATAAGACTCATTCTAATACTTGACTTCAAGCTCCTACTTCGAAGTAAGCCTATGGGTTGTTTCGAAGCTTAGTAGCTAAAGCGTACTTGCGTGTTAAAGGGGGTACGCGGATTTGGGCTACTAAGTGGAACCAGACCATTCAACTTGCCATTTGCACTCTCCTAGGGTGCGATCGTAGGAAGCTCTATTAGCGAATGCAATTCCCCGCCCGATAAGACTGATCATGCCCTGCTGCTTGGCTTGGAATCAAACTAGCCTATCATGCCCTTTCTTCATTCCTATATGGACCCATATTCCTATGTTCTTCCAATGTTTACTGTATTACTGGGATTCCTATTTACTGAACCATATCAAAGAAGCTACTTTCTTTCTGGCTTTTATACCCAGGTATAAAGGGATAGACAGTCTAAGAGAGTGCCAAGAAAGAACACATACCTATCACTTTTGGAAGGTTTGGAACTCTCGATTCATCCGACTCAAGGAGAAAAAGAGAACAAGATGGGGGGGCTTGCCTCCTCGTTCCCTTTTACCTATGCCATGATGCTCATGGGCAGCTTATCTCTAATTGGATTTCCTTATCTTTCTTCTTCAAATTACGAGTTGAGATTTGGGGAGAGTGGATAGGACAGGGTGGTGGATGACGTAAAGGAAGGGAAGGCCCATCCCGTGCTTTCGAGCGATTCTTCCCGCAAAAGGCAGATCTTTTTCTTTCCGTCCCAAATAGAACAATTGAATAGGGACTTAGATGTGACCAAGGTGCTTGCAAGCTTAGGGTTAGCAGGTTGTTGGCTGGGAGAGCTGGTAAAAGAATGAAACCTTCAAGAGACCATGGTTAACAAGCCAGCTGAGGAAGAACAATCTCCCCCAGCAATACCGATCCTCCCTAGTTCAATCAGAATCGAGAACTGCGGAGAGGTTCTAACCGGCCTAGCCTAACCAACCGCTACAAGCGGGCAGGAAATAGATGTGGTGGAGACTCAAGTCAAGGCGATGGATCACTATCACTATAGATGCTTTCCCTGGACTGTGTTCAATGGCACCTGATATGCCAACAAGGGCTTACTAAGAGATCTTGCATGTTTTATAGGGTGCTTCTTATGTCTTTCCATAAGCAGAAGTATGAGTAGAGCTGCTCTTCCCCTATTCTTAATCCCACTTCTTATGTCTGTCAACAAGAGCCCAGCCCCTGGTTCAATCGATAGATAGGCCGAAAACATATTTCTGGACAAATGAACAGACCTTTCCTTTTGCCAACAAAGCGGTCAAACCAGTAACCAAGTTCATGCGTCAGTACCACGTCCAGGATCTTAGGAAAGGGGAAGCTCAAATGATATCTAATGGGATGGGCATGCTCCCCACTGCTCTATGATTTATTATAGTCATACTCTGTTTCGTACCTGGTAGCTAGCCTTTCGCTTCCTCCTTGTACTAGATTTTTCCAAGAATTCCCCCTGAAAGCGAGAACGCACTATATGCCTTTAAAATAAAAAGAAGGCTGGAAAAAAGAGAGAGCTCCTTTCTTTTCTAGCTTTGGCGGGAGGAATGAAAATCCTATCCTATACGAAGGCCTATATACAAAAAAAGCACTTTGCCTAGAATCCCAAGTTGCCTCCCCTCTCCTCTGAGGCCGATCGCATCCACTTTTGGAGCCCCTCGCCTTTGAGTACGGCAGCAGCCCAGACATAGACCGAATTAGGGGCCTAAACTCTTGAGTAGATTGCCCATGGAAAGGAGCTTACTCCAAGATCTGACTCCCCCCGTGTAGGAGTTCGGGAAGGCCAGAAGTAAACAGAGAGCGGTAGAAGAGAATAAAGTGTTGCGCCCATTCTTTTCTTTCATAGCTGGAGCAAATGGAAGGAGACGTCGTGCAAGCCGAAGACTTTGACAGGTGTCGGTAGGCACGCCTCTGATAAGGGCTCGATCCTGAGAATCAATCCCAATCGAATCTATGGAAGGGAGACCCTCTATCCTCTTAATCTTTAGAGTAGATATTATATATAGGATAATAAGTCCACTGCGGTGCCCAAGACAAGGCAAGATGAATGGGAATGTTGAAGGGACATAAGGCTCCGCTAAGGTAAGGAAAGACCCTGACCATCTAGGTCACCAATCTTCTTTTTTAGGGAGTCGGAGACGATCGAAGAGGCAGCAAAATAGGAACTTTCGATCAGGGAGAGCTCAACAAGGTCGAGACCAAGATGATGGATATTCCAAGGAAGATCGAAGAAGATGAATGAAGGTTTATACCTACCCCTAACTGGCACTATGAATCCAATCCCATCTACATAGATGTTCCTAGCCACGAGATGAGGGGGTTCTCTCTTACTGTTAAGCCGTCTTCAACTCTTCTTTCTTTACTCCTTTCCGCATCGGGGCTGATAATTGGATAGAATCTCCTTAAATAAAGAAAGGGGGCGTATAAATTGGGTTTTTGGCTCGCAATAAAGCTAGGGTCCTGATCGAGCAACTAGTAGTCCTATCTATCCACCTCTCCAGACACAATATCTTGAGTGCCTATGATGGTGACCACATCTGCTGGCATGTGATGTTTGGACATAGAATCGAGTCCTTGTGAATGGGCAAAGCCAGGTGCTCTTATTTTACGACGGTAGGGACGATTGCTTCCATTACTGACCAGAAAGACACCAAATTCTCCTTTAGGTGCTTCAACTGCGGTATAGGTAGAAGGAGCTGGTACGGAAAAACCTTCTGTATAAGGTTCGAAATGGTGAATTGAGGTAGAGTAGACCGATGATCCTGTAGTCATTTGGCCGACTATTGAAAGAAAAAGCTTGCATCTGCTTCCCCTATTATATAACCGGTCCCATCTCTCTCCAAACCTAACGTGGTAGTTTCCCATCATAGGGCTTTCTATCTATAGATTAAGCCATTACCAAGGAGCTAATTCGTTCAGAACTCAGTTGACTGCTTCTATAGAGAAGGCGGAGCGTCCTTGGCTCAGCATTATAGCACATAGGGCTTCGGCGCTACTACAGCGCTTCGCTAACTCGAAGCGCCTCGCTATGAGAATCTAGCTTCGCTAACGCTCGGCTAAGTCTTGAACCTTCGCGCTGACCGTTCGCTTTCTCAGTAGCAAAAGCGCTTCTCTTTGCCCCTTAACCTTAAGTAGAAGGACAAGAAAGAGATTATTGGTTTTCTTGCTCCCGCTTCCTCATCTGCGCTCATCAAGCCAACTTTGCTCTTTGGGAGGTGAAAGAGCGGTTGAAGCGGACATTTCGAAATGACAGCGTCGAAGATATATTTCTATATATACACGGTTACGGTTATCTCGGACTGCGTTCCGGAAAAAGCAGCCTACTTGTGGGGCACTGTGTACTTACAGCCTCTACGATAAGCAAGTGAATGTGGCCGGTGCGTGGCGAACGGTTCATCAAGCCATTTTTCGCCTCAACTCCCTAAATAGGAATAGGGGTAGTTTCCAAATTCGGGTAAGAAATTCGCACCTGACTGTGATAGCCCTCTCGATACCTTATGTTCACTTTGTAACTAGTGGCCGCTTTCCCGTCGCGTCAGCCTTTTCCCAGTGCGCGGAGCCCCAACGAGGAAGGTGTTAGTGCTTTATCATTGGGTCAATAATGCTAATCTCTCTTTTTGTGC
>CM057046.1:69359456-69384456 GCA_029948455.1 Solanum rostratum
GGCCAGACGGAGAAGCCCTTCCCGCGTCGCACGCCGAAAGGAAGCCCTCCAGACTACCGTCCGAATAATAATTTAGAAGTACGAGAAGGAAAAGTGCGAAACCCAAAAGGGCGTTGATCTTGAGTCCCCGAATATAATGGAGCGAATCTTTAACTCTACCTCCTCTTATTAAGAATTCGGGCGAAATAGAGGATCTACGTGACCAAATTTTCCTGTGAAAAAGAAGAGAGATCTTCTTCTTCATTCTCAAGAGGAATGCACCAACAAAACTGCCCTTCCATATAGATCGTCGTGACATGAACGAATTTCTTCGCTTCGATTCCGCTCCTAAAGCTAGCTCCTACTCCTCCTTCTCCTGACGGATAGGATCCTCCTTGGTCCTTCTTTTCTTTCACTAATGGTCTCACCATTTTCTAGTAGTAGTTCGCGCGAGGGACTATCCTTTCTATCGCTTGCCCTTGCCTTTCACTCTCATTTGGTCTCTTTCTTCTAAAAAATAAAGCGAAGCAAAGCGCATGGCAAAGAAGCAGCCAGCTGACTGCCCCCTTCCACTCGGCCTTTCTTCGCTGTGTGAATAAGGTCTTAGTCTGTATGGGCATTCTGGGCAGGCCGCAATAAGTCGCTAGTCGAAGGTTTAGACCAATCGCAATTCATCACCATCTTGCCCGCCTCCAATTGATGACTGGCTATTATATAAGTGTTGACCTAAGCCCCTGCGCAGGGGCTCGGCTCCCGAACCGTACGTGAGCTGTCTCGTACGGCTCTTCCTAAGAACTTGAAGCCCCCTCTCTCTAAATAGAAAAAAATGCATTTACAAGAAAAAAAAGACTTTTTCAAAAAGCCTTCGCCCGCCTATTCAACGGGGCTATTAGAGAAGCTGCTTCGTTCCTTGACTTCTTTTCTCAGTCAAGCTTCCTTGTTCCTTAGTGTAGTCTCGGTCCATAGTTTAAGACTCCGTTCCTTATAGCCTAGTCTATATCCACAGCTGACGTGACTCCGTACCGACGCCTTTCCCTTTGTATAGTATACGGCTAAGTGACTTGCTTCGCACCTCAACCGACTTTTTTGCTTACTGTAGCATAGGCCTTCGTCGGGCTTTCGTCCCTTCGCCTATAGACGGCGGCTTGGCTTCGCTATCGCTCATGACTTGGTATAGAGCCGTGTAGTCGTCGGTTTTACCACCAGAATGCCTATGAGATAGTGGTCGGCCTTTCGAATGCCTTCTTCCTTACTTTTCTGAGAAGCCCTTTACGACTATACTATAAAGGACAGGGGGGTGTTCACCTTTGGAAACTTAGCTACTTAAGTCCTTCTCAGAAAGTCAAAGTAAGGGCGAACGTCATTCTGTTCTACAGCTACAACACTGAATATTTCTTATTAATATTAAACATCTTAATAGTGGAACTACTTTCGTACTACTAAACAAGGAAACCTTCGGTTCCCTTTGTTTGAATAAACGCCGCTTATTTTAGTTTACATTCAAACCAAAGTAAACCAAGCCTAAGCGGTCACGACATCTTGTTGATATTGATTGAGGAGTTTGATGGAGTTTAGCTGACTGAATCCATAAACCTAGAAAGTCGCCGTCACTGGTACTTTTTTATTGGAATTTGACTCTATAGGTAGGTATCGGCGGGGCTTGCGTAATGTAGTTGTAGTTAAGGCTGAAGTAGCGCTTTTTATTTTAGAAGATCTACTGAAGTACCAAAGGCGAACGGGGCTCCCAGGCCGGGACGTCTGGCAGAATGCTTGGCCTCCTGCGCTGGAAGCGAGACCCGAAGGGTGAGCTTATGGCGGTTAGCTTCTAGCACTAAATAATAGGCATTAGGCATTCTGAGCTGAAAGGAGGCAAGCAAATGAAGGGAGGCATTACGGGCCGACTACAAGAAAAGCAAAGCTTCGTAGACTCGGTCAAGTCGCTTATAGAATGCCGACGACGATTTTCCACTTAATAAGTGAAGGGGAGAGGGAAGCGAGACTTAGCGAGCTTTATAAGGCCGACCACTACATAAGCCGCTGGCGGAGAAAGCTCGAAGAGCTTCCCTTCATTCATTACTAAGCCAAGGTCCCAGGTCTCCGAGTCAGCCCGCGCTTTTTCGAAGAATCCTGCACCCATGGGCATACGGCCTGGCAGGCCTTCCCTTTCCGCCGGAGCTTCATGGGCGTTGCCCCGTTCCCCAATCAGATGTTTGGATGTGAGCTATACTCCGCGAGGAGCCAAACGGGCGTATGGCCTTGCCTTGCCATTTGACCTCTTTTCCCGTGTGACTAGGAATGCTCAGTGACAACCTCTCAATTGTCACCGCCTGGCCTCTCTTGCTACCACGGTAGCACCTAGTGTGGTCAGCACCAATCGTGTTCGGGCAACGAAGCTTACACTCATTCACATTGGTTCATCCTGCTATGCCCTGGGCCTTTTGCTCTTATAACGTAAAAGGTGGCCGGCCATTCGTCAAGGCCCAGGAATCCGCTGGACATCTCAGCGGCGGGATTTGATACCCGCATCCGATCGAAGTTGCATTTTAGTGCTCCCTTAACATAAAGGGGGGCTTTTTCTAAGTGGGTCGCTTCGCGCAAGACATTGCTTAGGACCAACGGGTCACACGACAGGTGCACGATCTACTTTGCACGTTCCATCCTTCAGCTCTTCGCCTATCGGCTTGGCAGGCAAGCTACCTTGATCCGTCTTCGGCTTCCATTCGTTACGCTCAGAAGCTCCAACAAGCCCTAAAGTCTCTTGCCGCCTCAAACTTTGCCAAGAGAGCGCTGCTTTACGTTTGATCCTATGTACCCATAGAATGCTATGCGTTCTCCACTTTCGGATCTCGCAAAGAGAGAACGTGTTTTTTCCTCTGACTTTCTCTCTCATTCGCGGAGCGAAGAAAGCGGGCTTTGCCCCAGCTACCGCTATCCTTGGGAAAGCAAAAGAGCTACCGAAGGAAAGGGATGCAGTCTCTCCCTTGGCCTTTGGAGAGGAGAGGGCAGAGAAGAAAACGTCCTTCGCGCAAGTTTTTTTGCTTCCTGCGTCCTTACTAGTAAAAAAGGGGCTCTTCGACCAAGAAGGCATTCTGGTAGGAAGGCCGACCACTACATAAGTCGCCATCCGTCCAGGAGAGAAGCAAGCTACCTTTCTTTGATCCCCCTTCCCGGGCAGGGAAGAGAACGAAAATGGACCGCAGATGGTAGTCGTGGTTGATTTTGATTCGAGGATCTTACGCGGCGGAGCGAACTCTTCTATCGTGTTGCATTTTCTCTGGCGGACCCCCCCCCCCGGTCCATCGTACTGGAGCGATTCGAGAAGAACGATTAGGCGCAGATTCTATCCTTTCTACAATGCCTATAGACGAAGTGCTTCGTTTCAGATCAATTCTTCGCTGCAATCGCTTCGATCCACCCCCTCGGTGAAAAACCGTAATATGCCCTGAGGAATTCCTACCAGCGGACTTCCCTGTACTCAAAGTGAATTGTCTAAGTGCTCTCCTTTGTCTCATTGTTTATCTCGTAATCATTCGATTCCGCCCCTAAAGCTAGCTCCTACTCCTCCTCCTTCTCCTGACGGATAGGATCCTCCTTGGTCCTTTTTACATAACACTCTCGGCCGCCCAAGAGGACTGGCTATCTTTCTCTTTATACGCAATATCTTGAAAGGCAAAGAAAAAGATCTACCTTGGCAACGAACACGTCATTGACTGATAGTTTCTCTTCCGAACCGGAACAATACCTATAACAAAAAAAGGCCAAAGCCCGCTGAAGCACTGGAAAAATGTTGACCACGAGTTCTAACGCTTTTCAAAAACCATTTGCTTGCAACGCCTTGAGTGGACAGATAATTACGGCCACTAGATCCTTCATACTCTTACTAAAGTACACTTAAGACTCAACCAATCTTGAAAGTGGAGTGGACAACTGGCATACCTTGAATCTAGCCTGCAATCCTTTCGCACTTCTCTGATAAAATTTCTAGTTAGAGAGAGAGCTAACCGCTGCCAAAATGCAGCAGTTTTTCTTATATACGATAGCACCCCCTCTGCCCTCCTTGTTCAAGTAGTTCAAGAGTGAAAGGGCGTAGTGAAAGAAGGGAAAGATATCTTTCAAAGATATTCTACCCATAAAGGAAGTTCTCTTATATGTATGGCAATACTAGATTGGCGAGACAAGAGAGAAAGCTTAGAAAGTAGTAAGGTGTCTATGGGGCTTGCCTTAGAGGTAGTGACTATACCACTTACATATCGAACAGATCTTACTCTCAATGGAGTCATTTCGATATGACCTAGGAACTTACAGAATACCGAACTTGGATAATCGGTAGAAGAATGATTGGCTAGATCATTTGCTTCACTGCGGAAGAACCCCTTTCTACGCTACGTTCCCAATAAAAAGCCGTCATCCTTCTGTCGCCTGTTAGCCACACCAGACCAAGAAAAGGCAAACTAATCAACCAAGACTCAGTCACGACCTTTGTAACCTCACGGCCACTTTCTTTCCTAGAGCTTGCAGCCATTATCTTCGCTTTTCCGATATGGTGACATTACTTGTATGGGGGGAAGTGCCAGATCTTTACGGATCATAAGAGCTTGAGGTACTTGATGACACAGAAGGAGTTGAACCTTCGCCAGGATGGCACACTTCTATTCCGGGGACGAGTATGTGTTCCTCAGGACAGTGACCTGTGCCATGATATCTTGGAGGAGGCGCATAGCTCACCTTTTTTCCTGCACCCAGGGAGCACGAAGATGTACAGGACGATCCGCCCACACTATTGGTGGAAAGGTATGAAGAGGGATGTCGCTGAGTATGTGGCTAAATGCTTAGTGTGCCAGCTGGTTAAGGCTGAGCACTAGAGACCAGCAGGACCCTTACAGCCAGTTCAGATACCACAGTGGAAGTGGGACGAGATAGCCATGGACTTTGTCTCTGGATTGCCGAAGACTGCGAGGCAAGATGACGCCATTTGGGTGATTATTGATCGGCTGACCAAGTCAGCTCACTTCCTGCCGATCAGTATGACTTACTCTACGGGCAAGCTAGCCCAGATATATATTGATGAGATAGTGCGCCTACACGGGATACCATCATCCATAGTATCAGACAGAGATCCACGGTTCACACGGCTATCTCGATATGGAACAGCCTTGGTTCCGTCTATTGAGACGGAGGTTAAGCTTTGTTATGTTGTGTACAGGCGCTCTTTCTTTGTTAACCCGTCTGGTGCGCAGCTGTATGCCTGTGTAGGTGGTCCCCGCGTGGGGAGCTCTTGGGCTTTTTTCCGCTCGACCGCATAATAGCACGACAACCGATCCTCATGGGCGGCCAGGCCAGGAAGAGACTAGCTAAAAATATCATAAGAGAAGAAAGACATGGATAGACTGAAGCAGGCCTGAACTAAGATCTTGTCTCAGAGGCTAAACTAGTTTTAACGAGGCTTTGGGACACCTAACGATATCTTATTGATGCTTCCAAACGTGGGTTTTTCGGCCTTCGAAGGGCAAAGGTCTTCTTTTTCTGCGTCTGGGCAGGTCTTCAACCACCCTTGAATACTACTTGAATACTACATTCGGAAAAACAAATCAAATAATCGGTCGTTTGCAGGTTCGCTTTCTGTTAGTGTGCAGTTAGACTCTCTTCTAGCTTCTTTACAGCCCTACTTCCCGGGCATAGACCTCTTGCGGTTTGGTCCTTTCACCGGAGGCGGGCTTCAGTCCGTACAGTGTATGCCTAAGTTTAGTTGCAAAATAAACCCGGTATTAACGTTCTGTGCAACACAACAATTTAGGCTACCCTTGGAGCCAGAGCACAGCAAGCACTCATTAGGCGTGGAGACGTGATTTGAGCTTCAAATGCAGAAGTGAGATAAGATCGAGTGGTCTCCTATTCCGACTTCCGGTAGCACAGCCGAGACAGCGACGGGTTCTGCGTCAGTTCGGATTCCTTCAGGACGTGCCAGACTTGACCACTCCTTACTTTGCACCACGTCCTCTGACTGGTAGCATTGTGGATTGGAAGGACTTCCCTTGAGACTGAGTCACTGCCTCGTTATGATGATCCTGAGGCCACCGGCTCTGTGACCGGGGTTCCTGAGCAGCAAGATGGCCAAGAAAAGGACCTGGAAAGGAAAGCGGGTAAGCCGGCTTTTGGATTTTACTATGTCCCGGGACAAACCTCTGTGCGCCCTGGCTGGGCTGACAGGTTTTTGGCGCCAAAAAGGGAGGGAGAGAGATTCGGTTAAGTAGTTAAGGCCATTAACCTTTACTTTAATTCGTTGGAATCGCTAGTAATCGCGGATCAGCATGCCGGCATTGCAGCTATTTCGGAGTGGGGGTAATTATCCTAAGAATAAGAAAGAGTAAAGAAGTACTTTGTTCGAATCAACGTGTGTCACGAATGAGATTGGTTCTCTTTTTATCTTCCTATTGGGGATCTGACTCCCCATTTTCATAAAGAGAAAATGGCCCTATTACACTCTACACCCATGGTCAGGTAAGCGCTTATGCTGCTTGACGCAACTACCACTGGAAAGCATCAAACAAGCAAGAGTTCCACGCGCTTATTCACCGAATTCACTGACTAAGCTAACTACTTACTAAAGTATGTTGGTAGGTCGGGTTCCCTTCAAAAGGGGCTTAGTAGCTGACACCAAGCACATAGCTAAGCTGGCGGGAAAGGGCAAACAGAGACCTAAAATATAGACAGAGGCTAGGAGGATCTCGTATCAAGGCTGTCTGTATGGAAAAACCAAGGCAATTGACCTTTTAGACAAAGGGAAAACTTCTTTTCTTGCGGATTGTGAAAGTAGTGTATAGTTTTTCAGCCACCTGAGCAGTAGTTTATTTAGCTTTGATTCAATGGGAAGATGTTTAGGTGAATCCGTACCAGTAACGACCATCCGGGAAGCCAGCTTCACCCATTTAGTGCGCTCTTTCTTTTAGGTGTCGAGATCCTTAGGAATCTTGTCCCCCCTGGTCCTGGCACTGACTCACGTGTTTTGTACCTCTACCTCTTCTACTTGTACCCGCTATTTGGTCCCCAAGCCAAGCGGTTGTCAAACTCTTCCACGCCAACTTGTCACTACTAAATGCAGAAGGGGATAAGAGAAAATCATTTTGAAACACAAAAAGCTAAAAGCTAGCTAAAAGCTATAAGTAGAAGTTGTTGAAGTAGAAAATGCTTGCTGCTCGCTTAGCGCACGGATCATACGCTATCTCATCACTCACTAACGCTAGCGAAAAGTGATCGAATAAAGCATTTGTTCGTACAATACGCTCTCGAACCTCACGCTCTATCACGCACGGAAAAGAAGCTGACTCAAAGAAATCGGTCACAAAGCTTCTTTTTGCGGGTCAATAAGCTCTCGAAAAGACCTGATCCTTCCCTAACACTAAACACAAAGTGGTTTCGCCGTATCCTCTGAGAACGTTATAAGAGAAAGAGTTCCGGCATACTACTCTATTATGATACCGAACCCTTGGGGGAACATCACTACTTTGAGAGTTAGGCCTTTATTCTGCTGTGCCTGGTCATGAGTATACTGCTTTCCTTAAACCTATGTAGTGAGTCGAGTTCTGACTCCTTGACTGGTTGAATCTCTGAATTAGGCAAGGGAGTCATGAAGGTCGTGAGGCGTACTCTCTTTTCAATAATATCTTCCCTGCTGTTATTCCGGGCTAAGGATGTTACCGAAGGTCAGGGACTTTCCCGCTAGGACAGTGAAGTTCGTGCTAAATGACCGAACGAACGTATCTGGTTGCGAGTCTTCTCCTCTCCTACTGAGAACAGAGCTGCTGGGTGAATTCTGCTCTGATTCCTGAAAATGGTTATCCGTGTTCTTAAGTTGAAGTCCTTTGCTGTAGTTCATTTCCTTTGTCTTAAGTGATCTATTAGAGAGCCCCCCTTAGTCGAATTACCCTAAGCCAGGAGCTCCACTGATGCTACGAAGGATAAGTCGAGCTAACAGCCTTGAATAGAAAACCAAGAGAAGGGGCACAAACTCGTTAAGTAAGAAGATGGGCCCACTGCTTTTTAACTACTCAAAGGGACACGGTTGATCACTCATAGAGCACAAAATCCGGATCGGGGGAGAGAGTTAAGTAAAAGAAAAGTAGAATCCAATGGGTCTAGTTAGCGCTCTAACCTCACTCACAAGCAGGAAAGCTCCAAACACCCTCTTCCGACGGTCGAGCAGCATGAGAAAGATAGAAGCAAATCCTTTCCCGACCTCTAAGGTCAAGCTTTGTGCCTTTCATCTTACGCTACTTCGGGCTTACTTGCCTTGGTCAAGTCATCTCTTCTATAAAAGCCATTCTCCCATACCAGCTAAGTTAGTAATTTCTTGCTCGTCTTCGGGGACCCCTGGATAACTTGATTTAGACATTCCTTCAGAAGGGAAAATCACATAAGGAAATCCCATATTTAAAGATCTTTTTAGGGAGAATCGGTCATAACCACTTCCAGCAGGAATCGCTACAACCGACGTTCTTGAATTCGGTAATCTAATGGAGGGGAATGGTCGCCGGTGGGGCGCAGAAAGCTAGCTTTATAAGAGAACCGCATTGCACGAACTCTATCATAGATAGAGAGAGATCGAGGCAATGTAATTGTCGACTGCATCTTTTTCCGGCTATTCAATAAAGTAGATGAGGTTGGAACAACCGCGCCCATTATATACCCCTCTCGATCCACCAATAGTGGGCATGAAGGATGGCTTGTGAGGGGAAAGAAGAGTTGACCGGCGAATTCCAGAGATCGCATTATGAACTAGACAGGCATGCATGGAAAAGAGGATTAGTTGACAGATAGTTTCTTATCCAAAGGCTCTACTTCTAGGCGGAAAGACATCTCAGCTACACTCACGGTAAGCAACCGGAGATTGAGTCAGTTAGGTTTCACCCGAGTGACGGGATGGCACCCAATAGATAAGGGGACCTCTAGTTAGGCAAGCACTGATGAGGGGGGCGTGTGGGTTAGTCCTTTCTGGTTCCCGCTAAACTAAGGCCGCAGAGGAGTCCACTGTGACAGCCACCTTCCGTCTGTCCCTCCATCCATACAGAGCTGTTTCATTATGGTCCCTGTACCATGGCTTTTGTCATGCTAAAGCCGTTGATAGCTAATCATCGGCCTGGCTTTAATCAATACCCAATTCATTGAATACGTTCGATGATCCTCGTACCTCAGGTGATTCTATTCGTAAGAAAGAGTACTACTCTTCCAATCTTCCGACCGCTTATGGATTCGGTTCGCACATAGCAGCTGATAGCTATCCAGTCTAAAGTGGGAGCCCGAGGTATCGGATAGGCAGAGAACCCGTCAGGAAGTTTCGAATATTTTGGATGAAGGTGATTAAGTCATTATCAAACGATCCCGTTCTGACAGTCAATCTGAGTTCTCGAAAGCGACTGAACCAGCCACCAAGCTTTGACAAGTCGCTAACTTGCTCATTTTAAGCCGTGTGGTGTGGGGCTTGAACATTCATTTCATAATAGAAGAGAGATGGGATCCTAGCTACGAGTCCGCCCCTCCGACGCCGAATGATCTACTTGCTTTGACTTCATGATTCGGTTGGTGTTCAGTGTACCGGGTACAAGAAAAGAAATAAGAAAGACTAAAAAATTATATAGAATATATCAATTAACTAACTCAGCGATCTCAAATCATAGTCACGATCTACTAAAAGGCAAGTAGCTTGATTGCTTTCTTCTGGTAGTCAATTTCTTCATTCCGTCTTTCAACGACCTTTCCTGTCGAGAGTAAGGTAAGTGAGCCTTTCTTTTCCCGGGTGAGAGAGAGAACGGAAGGAAGCAATCCAGCTTCTTTCTTTCTTTTTATTGAAGCCAATTGTTTTAATGAGTTTTTGATCGTCCAACACCTTTCTAAGTCACGCTTCATAGTTCTGATTGCTTCTTCAAGCACCTCTGCACCACAGGTCTCAACTGCAGGTCTTCCTGCTACTCGAAAGAATGAATTGAAAAGAAGAAAGCTAAGATTCAAAAAACCTCCTCAGGATCCATGCCACAGAAGCTTTTTAGTAATGAAAAGAATCAGTCCATGCAGTGACCTCAGCCGTGTAATCGGTTGTTTTAGCGAGCTGTCTCTCTTTAGACTCATCAGCGATTTCGGTCCTCACTTTATCCAATTACAAGGGACTCTCTTTCTAACAAGTAGTAGAATCTATAAGTGAGGAAGTAATAAACTGTGAAAGCAGTAGCGGACGGCAATAGGTAATTCAGGCCCTTGCTTGATTCGTCTTCGGCTTCGCACTGAACAAACTCGGTTGTATCCTCCCGATCCCCGAAAGGTTTCTCATCCTCAATAAGAGCCAGCCTTGTTTGTCTTTTTGCAGCTACTCTAAGGTGATCACCCATCCCTTGTACATCCAAATGAAGCTCAAACACTTGTCTCTGAAGCTCTTCCTTTTCCCGTTCCCATTCTCTTCGCTTAGTATCAAATTCCTGCCTGACAATCTCAGCTTCTGAAGGTAACCGAAAGAAAACGTGAAATGCTTCGGTTAAAGCAAAAGATAACACAATGCCGCGGTTCACTCGCTCGCTTCTCCAAACAACATATTCTGGGGTGACAAGGTTAGGTTGGCACACCTGGAAAAGTTCATACTTTACAATTGTTTCCATGCACTGATAATCTCACGTACCTTCCGAACGGAATCCTCTGCCCCATAGTCAAACTCTAGCTGATCTAACCAAAAAGTGAAAGAAGCCCACATGCCCTCTCTTCTTTCCCCGCGCCATTTCAGACACGGGCCTCGCTCTTATTTGAGGATGCCCTCGCTCAAATAAAAACTACAAAACCCGCACTAAAGACTAAGAGCCAAAATCTGAAAGTTCTCTATTCCTTACACCACAGCATAGAAAGAAGTACCCTTGATCCCATATTCAATCCATTCTCCTAACTAACCCTCACTTTGATCTCCTTACTTGCCATTTTCGGGGACTATAGATTATGGGCAGTAAGAGCTTTAAGTATTCTTTTATAGGGTTGGCTTTCCCGCACAGCACCATTTTCTATCTGCGTGACGTAAAAATGATATGTTTTTTCGCCGAGAATTTTGCCACCAAAGGGCGTATGCATGCAGTCACGAAGTTCGGTGTATTTTCGCAGAATCCATTGGGGGTGAAAGCCATCTTCCACTAAAGCAGCTTCGACATTCTTTTCGATGAAAAATTGACTATTTAAAATGTCCTCCATACGTTGGAGGCTATCGCTCCCGCCAATATTTTTGACTAAGTAGCGATTATAAAGCTGTAGTCTTCTCGCTTCATCCACAATAAGCGGCTGAGGTGCCCCTCCATCCAGTGGATGCTGCGGCTCTTCTGGGGGTGCAGGTTGATTCATAGATGAAACACTTGGACTCCGCCTGTAACTGGCCGAATCTTCTTCCAAGTCTGAAGTATAAGTGAACCATTCCGAAGAGGCGTTGCTGGGGTTTCCATGACCAACACTCCCAGACGATCCCATTACAGCACAGGTCCCCAAAAAAGTAAAGAACTCCGCGGCAAATCTTCCCAACTCTGTTATGGCATAGCTGCGAAAACAATGAATAAAGACTAAGGTCAAACAAAGAAGAGAGATGTTCAAAAGAAATTTCCCTCGATGATAGTCTTTTTTTAAAAAAATAGAGGATTTTCTATACAGGAAGATCAAACTAATGAAAATGATTCCTAAAATAGTCAGATTTCGACCACAGGCTCCTCCTTCTTTTCCTATAAAATTCCAAAAAGAATTGGCTGCTATGAATGTCAGAAGGGGCAAAAAATAACGAATGATAATCATGGGAGAACTAAAAGACTGACCCATTCGGCGACTTTCGCGGTCGCCCTCACTAAACCAACTTGAATCTGAACTACGATTCAGATCAAGTCTTACCGAAATTGGATTTCCTTTTCGTGCCATATGCGCTTAGACTTTACTTTTTCCCCCTTTTTCTTCCCGGTCCAATATTTGTTCTCGAAGGTCTTCGTTTCCGTGTAGAAGCAAACTCTCCAAATTTATGACCAACCTTTCCTTCAGTAATCTTACAACGAACAGGAGTTTTTCCATTGTAAATTCGTACGGAGCAATCAACGAATTCCGGCTCATATCGGTAGTTTCCGCATGACCTCTTTTTTTGGTATGTACTAGCACCGTAGTTGGCCTTTTCCTGCCCCGAAGAGGAGAGATAACCCTATGCCAATGCGAGACCTGGTTTAGAATCCTCACGTCAATCCCGTATCGAGAACCGAACCGATGATTCAAGCCTATTTCGTAAGGGCCTTGGAAGGTCGATCAGAGGTTCGACTTGCATGTGTTAAGCATATCAATGTGGAAGTTTCATGATGTTCACTTCTTCCTTCTCTTTCCAGCTTTTTCTATTTGTTTACTCACGCTTTTCTACGCTCTTATCTTATGATAGTTAGAGAGAAAGATCACTCTGAAATGAAAATGCAGCCTTTTATATACGATACCACCAGACCAGATAGGACCAAATAGGACCAAAGTCAACTGATTCAACTCAAGCAATCACGGCTTCTTCAACTCTTTCTTCCACTAGGTCGGACGCGCAAAGCGCTCCACCTGACTTTTTTCGGTTATTTGATCGAATCATTGATGAATACGAAGAGTTGATGGTGATAGCAGGTAAGCAACTACCCCCGGAATGGAGCATGCCGGACCTTGTTCGGACAGTGCTTGGGGACGAGGTGGTTCAAGACCCCTCTTATCTAGCGGATGTCTTTTCAGATCTTTCACTTCATGGGTTGCAGAGTTGGTATTGGGAGGTACAAAGTCACTCGATTGAAAGGAGAGGGTAAGAACTCGAGCTAAAGCGAGAGGGATGAAAAGACTCTTCTCTCTCCAAAAAGCGTAACCTACACGGGACAGTCAAAGGGAGAGGTAAACTGTAACCTATAACCCGAATCCCCTAAAAAGCCGTATTCTACCCGCATTCTACACTCCGTCACCGGGTCTTAACCCTGAGGCTAAAGCCCTTACCTCTCTTACCGATTGGGCATTGCTTGTTTTCTATTCATATCGTAGCGTCGGGGAATCGTCACTTACTCTTACTGAGATGAGACTGCACCGATTGTTCATTCCTTACAAGGCGCCAAGGACTCTTTCTCTTCCGAATGCTGACGACCCGGAGCAAAAAAAGGTTGAGAATCCCCTTAAGCTGTCTCTGGAATTTAGCTCTTAGTCCTCTTTTGGGGCATTCATCCCTTTATTAGGCATTAGAAAGACTCTTAATTCCACCCCTTTTCTCCACACAAAAAGGAGATTCGGCCTAACGCTTTCACGATTCATATCCTTTAGCCTGCGCATTCGTCACAGCATTCATTCTTTTATACTCCACTTGGGGCTAAAGTACGTGAAGCCATTTCTGCCCAAGATTTCAAGTAAAAATGCAAAATGGGTAGATACCCCGGGAATTTGGGTATCAAGGCATTTTCCTTAATGGAAGGCTACTTCATAATGCAATTCGGTATCTCCATATAGCTGTAAAATAACGTTTTTCGAGAAAGTGCGGAGCAAAGTAGTAAATACTTTGAGTCTTCGGAGTGAAATAAGTAGGAGCGTAGCCTTTGAATCCAAAATTCCTCGCACGCTTGGTTGCAAAGGGCTATAGTCAGAGAGAGGGTGTGGACTTCAATGAAGTACTCTCTCCTGTTGTGAAAGACAGCTCTATTCGCGTCTTGCTTGCCATGGTTGCACTCTTTCGATCGGTGCGATAGGAAGAGGTAGTCAGAAACTCTTTCTCTGCTTTGAATAGAAAAAATCCTTTTACCTGGACCAGGAAAAAGAATATAAATCAAAGTAGCAGCAATCAAGATAGCAGGCAAAGTCCTATCCCCGAATTCCACTCCGGGTGGGAAGAAAGTCATTGCTAGCTCTTTGAACGAAGACGTTCTTGGGCCGCAGGAAGAGCATCTCTCTCTGTCTATTGGTTCACCTTTAGATCTTCGTATAGATCTTGAGAAGATGCCTACCTATTGTTATGCCTTTGGATTCGAGATGATGGTATATAGGAACCTCGTGTCATCAAACGACTCTGCCTGCTGCTTCATCATTGATTTTCCCCCATAGATTGTTGGACGTGATTCTGGGTCTTTTCTTTTCTAGGTTTTCCCCTCTCTACCTAGGACGCATTTACTGGCTAAGCTCACAGGCTAGGGGCCTATCCAAGGCAAGATCCTGCTGTGGTGTAATCAATAGCTTATGATTCTCATTTTACTCAGCGTTAGAGGATCTAGAGTTCCTCTCTTTCTATTTATATCCCTCCAGTCATAATCAAAGACTTTTTCCCTTCTATTCCTTTGCGAACCAGTAACAAAGTGCTTGGTATTGTCCCCGCATGTGGTGTGGTGTTTTCCCCTCCCTGTAGAATATGCGTAGGAGGACCTACTATAAAGGATTCTCCTCCTGAAGTCAGAGTATCAAGATCTTTTCCTCACCTCGTCCCGCTATTCCGCTTTCTTTTCTCTATGTGGTATGTGGTGTCTTCATTCCCCGTAGCTGTATTAGTAGTCCCCGGTAATAGGAGTCTTTCCCCAAGGAAGGAAGCCTTTTAAATCTCCTTCAAGCAAGTAAAAGCTAGCAGTCGTAGGGTAAGCCCTTTTGTCAGCCGTTGAGCAAGTGAGTTCTTTTTTAGCCAGTTCGGAAAAAGAAAGTGCCATTCCATCTGCCTTCGAGCTCAGCTAATCCCCAGCCCCTTCTGTTGCAGTTGCAGTAAAAGGGGAATCCATTAGATCAGGAAAGCAAGATGCATTTTCCTAAGAAGAGAATCAAGCGACTTCTGGACTTTCTGTGGCTAGCCCCTCTATCGATTGTGAGTTCCCAGACATGGGGAGTTCTCTTTCTCCAGTTTGAGATCCAGCTGGCTAGTTTGAAAGTGTTTACTTTACAGAGGGTAATCTAGTAGCAGTACCGGTCCCGATGGTGATCTCTTTTTTGGGGTCCAGGCCGGTACTTTTCCCATCCTGTGATCAAGGCTGTGATAAAAGCCTGTTTTGTAAAGCCAGTTAAAGGCCAGCAAATGAAATCTCTGAGTCTAAGGAAATTTCTTTTACTTTACACCGGTGTGAGACCCTCCTTTTCTTTTCCTTCCTTGTGCGAACGACTGGACTCAATTTTCTAAAACCAGTAAAGATATTTGCAATTCTCTTCTCAATGTCGTGCCAGCTGAGGGTATAGTTTACAGGCAAGAAATACAAGTATAATAATTTCATCCAAGAGTGGGGTCCGATTACAACAAATTACTCGCTCCAAGTACTCCGCTCCTTTCCCCTCTCGCTCCAAGTACTCCACTCCTCTCCAAAAGGTCGAGCCACTTCGTACGTTGGGGTTGGGTCCTATTTTCTATGCTTTTTGTTTTATAGTTCGACAAAAGTAGCATTTGTATACTATAATCGGATTGTAGCGGGTGCAGTACGACCTTGAATCTCTTTCGACGCAGTACGACCTATGAGCTATCTCGACGCAGTACGACCTTGAATCTCTTCCCATCCTCTCTATAGAAAGGGTAGTTAGCAGTTTAGTTCGTTGTTCGTGGTCTTGTGGTCAAGTCCTCAGAGGAATACCACTTAAGGGCGGATAGACCGTCCACCCAGTGCCGCTAGTCGCCTCTTTCGGGATCTTCTATGACAAACGTCTTCCTAGTTATATTGCGAATCTTTTGATATTACCTCAACTGCTTTCGACCTGCTCACAACGAATGAAGATCAATAAGATAGGTCGACCGATTATTCTCAAAGTTGGTTGGGAATCGATAAGAAATCGAACGGGCATTCAAGCTTGGACTCAATTTGTCTGGGATGGAAAGGGCTCCCAATAGAAGCAGAAGTGCTGTGGGGATTTCCAATGTTGAGCAAACAATTTCCATCTCCATTTCATTTTCCCAACATTATTAGCCCAGAAAGAGTAGTAGGCCTAGGCTTAACATACGCGCTAAGACAAATCCCCTTGTCCATTTAGAAGGAAAAACATCACATCAGAAGCCTTTTCTCCTTCGCATCCCTCATCGTCCTCGATTTGCTATCTCAGTCTCCCCAGATGTCGGGAATGGTTTTTTCCGCCGTGAACTTCCAAAGTGGTTAGTCTGCGACCCCCCTCCCCTCATTTCCCGTAAGTGAGAGCACCGCCCGAACTCAATTCTAGAGGGCCACCTGCGCTACCAATCCATCTAAATAAGGTCTTCTCCCGTCTTCTTCCCTGTTCCTATGGTCTTGATCTGCAAAGTGATTTCCGAAAGCTCCCAATAGGCCAACGCTTCCATTATAATGTTGTAAGTAGGAAAGAGCTTTAGATGGGATTCACACGCAGCTTCTTATTTTCTCTTTTTTTACCCCGGGGACCTGGGATGAATCTCCGACCGTAGCGTAGCCTTCGCTGCCCTTTTATCCAATGATGTTTAGCAATCGAAAGGACCGGTCAAACGAACTGATTCGTTTCCTAGTCTCCGATCGATTTCGTACCGTCATTGTAGAGGGAATTCTCTCTTTCCGCTGCTAACTGCAAAGGCACTCGAGAGAGTAGGACTGACCGCCTCACATTTGGGGTTCCGTTGGTAATCCGCCCTCTATGATTCCAAAATCCCCTCACGCCAACGCAGGAGTTGGAGAACCTGAGATCCGATGATTCTGATTCTTCTTGCCTCTCTTTGAAAATGCGAAACAATAAAGAGCGGTTACGCCATCAACAGCGAAATCGATGGCACTCGCCTTCTTTCAGCATTGAATCAGTAACTTCGCTTCAGAGTGAATGCGGAAAGATTGTTGTTAATTCGCTCTGCGAGCAGGAGAGAGAGAATCAGGAGTGGAAGCTGAAGGGGGAGAGATTGTTGCCGGGGTTTGTGTAGCCGCTCTAGCTTTTCTTAGAGTAACTACGCACCTTAACTATGATAGCGAGATTATTACTGATAAAACAACATTTAACGATTCATTGGTGTGTCATCCACATTCAGACAAGAAAACTCATTCTAATGGGCTACATGAGCCCTTAATAATTCAATCTTATCGAGTGATTGACTGAGCAATCAGTCAACATCGTTCCTCTTACGAGCATCTTCGAACCTCTCCTTTACCTTTACAGTCGAGTAACTACTAGTACAGTACCTTGATCATATTGCAGATAAAGCGACGTTTCACTTCTCATATCATATATGTGGAATTAGATAATTCTCATAAAAGGCGTTATAACGCAATATAGAAATCAAGTCTTCTTACTATCTTCGCTTCGGGATATGAACTTATGCCCCTGTTGCCAATAGGCGTGGACAAAAACGGGGCTAGTAGCCCATAAGCTCAAGGGAAAGAGAGTTCAGCAGGACTTGGCCTTCTTATTCACATACGAGATTTCGTAAACAAAGGAATGCCACCTACAACTTTTCAATCAGCCGAGGTCCTCGAAAGGGATAACGTGAAGGGAGACCAAAGATGGAGATACGATTTTGTCCGATTTTGATCTCCTGCTGCTAAAGCTGCTAAATAAGAGACGATATAAGCCTAATGGCCGAGGAATCTCTTAGATCCGAGTTCTTTGATTCCGAATCAATGTTTTGGCCTTTAGGCCCCTGCGCGCAGAATTCATTACTTCACTTCTTAGCCCGGGCCGGGTTGAGTGGTGAGTGCCGTTCACTGATCGCTGGAGTGCAGGCCCGCAATCCGATCTTAGGCCGCATACATCTGCCTGTGACCTGCCCGCCTATCGCCAATACCCCGTATTTTAGGTTGCAACTTTCTTTGCCTTAGTACTTCGAACTACCAGTGCTGGGTGAGTACCGCTATGCGCCCTACATGAACGTATCGGCTCACGCCTCCCCCTCTCTACGGCACAAAACCAGAGCTCCCATCCTGCCCGATGCTGCCATTACGCTACCAGATCTTCGATCTCTATGCAAGATTAGGGCTCACAACTAGACTCCTTCCGGTTTGGGACCAACAAGGGCTCAGTTCAACGTTCCTAGGGCAGCTCAGTTCGGATTGGTTCTTCATCGTCTTTCTTTCTCGTATGTGGAAGAGGCCCCATCTTCTCTCTTTGACTTTATCCCGCCCGATCGGTAGAATCCGCTGCTCTATTCTCTCCGTAGGGTATTCATTAACTCACTCCGTCCCTTAGGAAAGTCGGCAGGATAGCTTCTTGGACCTTCTAGCTTCGTTCTTGGCTCTTGCTTTGCCGCCTTGGGTAGCGGAATTGTCATCTTAATAAAGAAATAAGGTGCGCAATCCAAGAGATTCCAAGCGCTAAATAGACTGGGGAATCTGTGCTAGGTATCAGGAAGCGGATGCGATCCGGTTACACTCTTCCTTAGCTAGCACTAAGCTATTTCATAACCTTGTCTCACGCGGGAGAAGATTCAAATAGAAGAGGGTTTTAGCGGCTTCGGAAGGAGTTAAATATGGCCCTATCTATTAGGGTTAGACAACTAATATTGTCTAGTAGAGTAAAATCTAGGATAATTGGCAATAGGTGAATGTATTGCCCATCACCAGTTCAATAAGGATTGATCCATTAGCGCTGATAGCTCTATTTCAAGAGATTGTTCTAATTCGCTGCCCTCCCATCGGAAAAGACAAAGAAAGGACGGACTACACCTTTCTTTATCGATTGGCTTCATGTTCCGCTGCTTCCCACTCTGTCTTCTACTAATAAGATAAGAGTGGTGACCCCATATAGACATTCCTTTAAGGGAGGCTGTCTCCATACCTTCAAAAGAATAAGGCGGAGGAAGGGCTAATTCTGGAAGATAGTAGGCCCTTTCTTCAGAATAATCAATTAGGTTATCATCCTGCGCACGTCTCGAAAAGACTTTGGCGCCTTCCCCACAGGGACTCAGTCTTGCTTCCATCGCCTTAGCCTTTGCTATGCCTCGTCTTTCCTTCTTCGGGCTAGGCACCTAAGAGCAGACTCAAAAGGGAAGAGCGTGGTCTTGGGTTTAGTCTAAAAATCCATTCACATCGATAGGAGGCAGGGAACCAATAAGAAGCATTTTCGGGCCTATCAAACAAACTATAGGTTTCCCTTTCCGTGCGATAGGGGATAAAATACGTTTTCATCGACATCTTTCTTTTTGATTCAGCTGTCTTTTTTATGTCACTTCCAGTGAAGGTCGGGTATGTGCCGCTTATACCATAAGCAGATGGATTAATTACCAGTAGTTCCATGCCACCCAGCATCTTGCACGAGACGTAGATCGGAAAATACGCTGTTTTATAAGAACTTGGTCCACCGGAAGCTCGTAGCACGCCCTCCCTCTGCTCGTTACGTTAGCAAGCAAGCCATCGTAAGAGACGCAGGAAAGCAAGCTGAAGAAGAAAAAAAAGGCTTCCGCATAGGCTCTCCCGAACCGTTACTTTATTATAATTCGAACTTCTTTACAAGGAAGCCCTATGGCCTCAACGCTAGGCAGGAACAGCAGAAGAATTCAAAGCGCTAAATAGGAAATCGAAAAAGGCCAAGCTACGAACAGTACCCTTTTCAACAGTAAATAAGCTCAAGAGCTAGGAGTTCGATGTCTAGGTTGAGGCTCACTCATTGAAGTGTGACCGTAGATCTGGTCTTTCCCAGGAAAGAAAGCAACCAGGTCTTTTTTCGACCCTTAAGAGCAAGGTCCGTCCCACTCTCTCATCTACACAATTGTCCGATCTCAGATGCTTTGTCGGAGATTCCAGATTTGATTGCTAACCATGACATCAGTCTTTCCTCCGTCAGGAGGTCACGAAGGTGAGGTCCTGAGAGAGATAGATGCTTCACACATGGCATCCGATTGAAAGAAAGAGATGGGTTGGCAATAAAACAGCCATTTCATTATTTTTTTTTTACGCAATTTAAAGATTAAGGAATCGATCACTTCTTCACTTCAGACTGGTGAATTTGGTAAAGGGTTCCAAACCTCCGCTTTAAACGTCTTTTCCCCGCCTGTTCAAGGCACCTTTGTCCTTCACTTCCGCTTCCTTCCTAGGTATATTCCTACCCTACCTATCGAAATGAAAAAGAAGTCCCCTTTACCAGGTTCAGCACGAAATCATTCTAAAAAGTGTATTTACAGGTACCAAGCGCCTATCCGTTCTAAAAAGGTTGGAATGAAAAACACATTTCGAAAGCCTAGGAAACCGCTTTCGTTACTTCACTTCTGCGCTTCCGTTCCCCACCCCTTATTAGTATAGTTACGAAAAGTATAGTTCCCAATCGGCTATTCGGTATATTGATAGTTCCAGGGAAAAGCGGATAAGACGCGGTATCGGGACTAGTGATGTACGAATTACGAAAGCGCTGTTTTCATCCCACTAGAAATATGACAATACAATAAGGACAACGGGGAAGGGAAAAGAAAGGAAAGCACTGACCTATATTCGCAGCTTTAGGGGTACAGTTCTAAAAAGCCTATTTAAATCCCTTCGCTAAAGGCTTCACTCTATAATCTGATGAGTCACCACGGAAAGCGAATTCGAGAAAGGTGAAAATAGGACTTCTATTCCGATTGTTCAGCTATTCCGCATTGAAAGAGGCGGTACCGTAGAGGGACTAATTGCTTGCCCGGGTTGAAGGGAGTCGAACCAATCTATCGTTCAAGGTAACAGGGTATTAAGAAAATCGGCATGGGGTTCCGTACCTTATACTGTTAAAAGCGACTCTAAATTACATATAATAAGAACACGTCTTTACTTCACGTCTTTTCGGTTAGATAATGGACGACGATAAGCCACCGCCCAGTAGTGCTCTCTGAGCTTGATTGCTCCGAGCCGGTAACCGGTAGGCACAATCTGAATTTCAGACTGAAAGGCGGAAAGTAATAAGTTCAACGGGTAAGAGAATGCGTTTAACCGATTGAAAGCGTGATAAGCGTCTCTAACGGTATAGCGAATAGGGCGTTTAACTGTAACTCACCGGTAGGACAGATAACGTTTGTGGTTTGAGTTCGCTTATAGAAGTGGAAATCCGACCTATATTTATTTCCAACTAAAGGTAAAGGCGCTTTTCGTTTCACCGGAATCCGACGTCAATTGGTTACCGGTTGGTAGTTCCTCATCGTGCATTGACTGACTCCTCATGGGGTTGAAAACAGCGCTCTGAAACCGTTGGGAAAGAAAAGTGCAATCCATTCCGGTGGGTAACAAACCTTAAGTGGGGTTTATTCGTCTCTAATGAAAGGAACCGATAGTAGGAAAGATACCCTACATTTGAGAGAGTGGAAATCTCACTCATAGATTTGGAAGAGTTGAATAGGACTGTGTGAGCTGCATCGAAGAAGTACTTCCCGGAGCGAGTAAGGCATAGGGCCATGCCTTACGAAGCGAAGGCGCCCTCTATTGCTTTAAACTAAACAGTACGAACCTGCAGCTAAAGCGGCCTTAGCGACCATTAGCGACATAAAACAGAAAGAAATAGGAAAGCGGCCATAAGCCCTCCGATCGAGTAGTAAAGACAAAGGGAAAGGTTGAACAACACTGTGCGTTCCAGACCTGATTGAGAAAGAGCGTTAATAGTTGTGTGTGTCGTACGGGGAACCGAGTTCGCACTCCCATGTTGCCCAACACAACAAAAGGGGCTTGACTTTCTGGAACTTCTTTCACTCGTTCTGTCGTCTCATTTCAGCTTTCAACCGCATTTCCACCACGATTTTTCTCCAAACGAGAAGCTTTGGCTAGCCGTTCACTCACTCTCGATGGTCTGCCATTTAGTTCGTTCGTTGTAGCAGAGCGAATAATGTGCCGATGGAAGGTAGCTGCATGCAGCATAAAAGAAAAGAGATTGACATCCGACAGCTCCTTGTCCTTTCCATCCGGAGGTGGCGTTGATCCAGCTAACGAGCAACTGCTTCGTCTTTACCCACTTAGTGTACTTAGGATTTGAGGACTTCTTTTCATCGTCTGTGAATTGGTTGGGCTGAAGCGAGAGAGAGCTTCTCGGTAGAGGTAGTCAAGCTAAGAGCTAGAAAGTTGCAATTCGGTTAAAAGCCAGTAGCACGATAGCTGTTCCTCGGTCTCAGTCCATTCAGTCAAGCCAGAAGGCAAACCGGTGTAACTCCTAAAGCCCTTGTTGCTTTAGTCAAAGAAGTGCCCTGCAACGGCCAGAGAAAATGCATCTTCCATACCATCATGGCACACCAGAAGAAGAAGGGCTGCTAAGCCAGATAGAAAGCCTTGGAACACCAAGACAGTAGCAAGTGCGGCTACTGGAACACGATAAGGCGATGGTACAACCGTGGAATAAAAGCTGTGCCTCGACAAGAAGCCTCGCATCTAGCATGTGGATTCCAATTCCAAAGCTGTGACAAAACTGTGGGTTCATGACCTGCTTTACGCCTATAGTTTAGAAGTCTCGGGCTAAAACAGAATGAATCCAATCTGGGATAAAACTCCTTACACGGGGAAGTCCAAGCTGGGATTGGGGAATCAGAAAGAAGTCACAGTCCGGGTGGGAAACTCTTCGAGCGGATCAAGCTCTTCTTTTCTTCCTTTATTACGAGATCCGGAAGTCGAAAGAAGTTGTATCGGAAAGGTGGGTTAGTCGCCTAGTGACATCCTAAATCCAATTACTTCACTCCCTTTGAAAGCTGGGCCCTCCTCAGGGCGGGCAAAAAATAGAGTATAGAATAAAAGGGGATAGCTTAGCAGGTAGGTACCACTACCAACACGAAGGAAAGCAACTCGAAAAAAAAGCCCCTATTGTAAGAGGCTGGTGGAAGGTGTGAGATCCGAATCACTGTCTTAGTCTGCTTCTTGTTCGGATGTATCACCTACTTCATTGGAAGAGTTTTATCCCTCAACGGGAGCAAGGAAGGACTGGTTAGGCCCCTTCTATTCCGTTCTTTGTTCGTAGTGCACTGGACACGCTTAGCCTATCCTTATCTCTTCGACATGGTTATCTCAAGCACCCCCGTAGTGTTGATTACAAACCAACTTCTTCTTGCTCTTAGCTGCTTTCTCCGCGTCACCTGATATGGCAAGCGGACCTGAAAGACCGAAAAGAACTGTTTAAAAGTCTCTTGCAAGACTTTTTCAAAATAAAGACCGGGCCATGGACTGGACGATAGAAGGTAATCGTGATATATTGAGAGATTTTGGAATCTTAATCCAAATTAGATTAGTATAGGAATGTGGAATAAGAGGCGGACCCCGGTAGGACGGGGAGACAAAGATAAAGATGGTGGGCACAGCCAGCCCTGTAGGTGGAGGTACACGAAGACCACACACATATCTGTTTTGAATCTATATCCCACGCTCATCAGCTCTTCAGGAAGAGAAGGACTCAAGTCAAGAGGATCTTTCTGAGTGCATGAGTTGAGTTTAGGAAAGGTTTTTACCATGGGTAAGTACACAGGAAGGAAAGAGAGAATGAATTTCTTTGAATTTCTATCATAGACCAGCCCAGAAACTCTCTAATGGAAAGTCTCCAATCAAATAAATAATAGGCCTTTAATGGTAAAGGCAAGAGGTCAATCCTATCCGGTACGTTCGCTTCCTCGCCTTATTATACTATACATATTGGAGTTGCCACCAGAGGTTGGTTGGCGCATTCGGTAAAGTCTTCCGCTAGCTGGCGGATAGCAAGCAAGAAAGCTCAAAGCCAGCAGTAAGTAAGGGGTCCATGGATTCGTGTGAGTGGCTTTGTCTTTCGTGAGCGTAGGCAGTAAAGGAGCACGTATGCGCAGGTGCCGGGGTGAAAGCTCAATCCAAGACTTTCCGCGGAATCAGAATCAGATTGGATTGAAGGTAAGGACGGCGAAGCTGGAATTCTATGGTTTCGATTCTTCCTAAGTGGTTAGGTCACTCCTCTTCTCTCCGATTGGGGAAGTCTCCAATTCCCTTACTTCGATTTCCAATGACTCAGTATAATGCTCATTTGACTGTCGCGTAGGTAAAGTGTTTACTGGTCCGCCGGGTGAGACCTCTTGTACTCCTTCTTTCGCTGATTAAGAGCCGGATGAGAATCCTCTCAAATCCTCGAATGAGAACTTCCCTTAAGGAAGGAATGAATGACGGGAAGAAGTCGCAAGGATAGTTCCGTTTCTCCGCTAGCCGGGGACATGACTTCCAGCTGATAAACCTGCTCTTGCTCCATTCGCTGAATCTGGAGATTTATACTTGTTAGAAACTGTATTCTTACTCTTCTTTGTATTTCCGGGGGTCTTTCGCAAACTAAGGCAAATAAAGAGTCTTATTCTCCCTTTCAGTCAGCCGGAAGTAAGAAGATTGCTGCTCTAGCCCTAGCTGCTCTACGCGGATACGATCTTTCCTTACTGAACAGCTTCCCCAGATCATGTTACAATTAGAGTTGCGGAGATAGAGAAAGCTCATTCTCCTTTAATAGCAAAGGCCTTTTCACGAGCTGGGCTCGAACCTGCGCTTCCCTGTCTAGGAGTGCATTCCGGAAATCTAGTTGGAGATGAGTCTGTCGACCAGTGCTTGAACTAAGATTGTTTCAAAAGAGAAAGGGAATGAGTCTGAAAAGACAGGTCGAGAAGGGTTGCGAGCTCAAACGAATAGAGTTCAAGCCGAAAGTGTTTCAAAATAGAAAGAGAAAGGCTGGAACGAAGTAGCTCGCCTAAAAGGAGAGGAACGAAGCACTCGGCTGAGATTGTTGGAAAAGAGAGGCAGGGCCCGAGGCACTTGCTAACGAGCAGGCGGGACAAGACTGACTTGAAAAGACGCTCTACTTGAAAGGCAATGGCTTTGAGGGTACTAACTGTGATATATGGGTAAGGAAAAAAAAATAGTAGCTCAGGCTCTCGAGGCATACTAGCAGGGCTTGACTAGAATCGTAGAAAGAAGCTGGGGAGAAAGATCCAAGTGCAAGCATTGAGTCAAACTGATTCAGGTATAGCAAGATAGTTCTTGTCTCCTTCTTCTACCTACTTTCCTTTATAGCACTTCTAGCCTTGAAAAGATAATCTTTCTTAGTTGTCCACTACCTCACTCTTGATTTTTCCTATCTCAAGGGAGTTCAGTTCCCCGAGGATGAACAAGCAAGACTACAAGGCTACTTCCCCGCCTATAAATGTCGCATCATAGTATGCTTGCCG
>CM057046.1:69389456-69401956 GCA_029948455.1 Solanum rostratum
CTTGGACCACGTAAGAATTCGTCGTCCGATTGAATCTGCTTTTTCCTGGATGCTCTATAGGAATCCATCGCTATTCCTTTCCTCCACCGATAAAGGTTCATCCCGAGTCACAAGAGCAATCTCTTTTTTTTTTTTCATTCTTTTTTCTTTTCGTTATGGTAATGCAATGCAAGAGGTCGGAAATCTGGTTGTTTCTGATGATGAAAAGAGCTTTTATCTTATGTGAAATTTATGAAAACCCGAAATGTCGGTAATGTTAGAAGACGACCGGAGGCATCTGATGGTCAGATGCCGTAGGTCGGTATATCTTTGAAAGCTCAGACGGAGAGAATAAACGGACTCCTCGAGGGCTACTTAAGCCACTTTAGTGCAAACCAGAAGGACTGGAGCTGTTGGATGTTGCTCAGTCCTGCTATAACTTAACAACCAAAAAGCTCTGCGTCGAACTTCAGCCCCTTCGAGTTGGCCACGGGGTAACAGCCTCTGACGCCCCACACCATTGCGACAGGAGGGGGCTTGCCCATCAGCCTACTTTGCCAAGAGGTGGCAGGAGCGCAACGACCTTAGCCCAAACCTACTTAAACAACCTAAAGGCTTGGCCCAGTCTGAAAGTAGACCTTGTAGAAAAGCGGATAGGAAAGGTAGCCTATAGACTCAAGCGACCAGCTCGGTGAAAGCGAACCCCGTATTCCATGTGAGTCAGTTGACTTCGATTAGACCAGACCGCCCCAGAGAGGAACGTGCCCACGAGGGCACCACCAGATGTTGTAGATAAACCTACTAAAGAAGAAGTTGAGTATATCATAGCTGACCGCACCATGGGCTAGCCCATACACCCACTGCACGAGTGGAATACTACTTAGTCAAGTAGAAAGGCCAACCTGAGAGCGAGGCAAGCCGGGAAGGGGCTGAGACTTAGGATTCGAAGACCAAGTCAGAGACTACTAGACGTCTCGCAGAGCGACTCTCAACGAGGACGTGTTGAGACTGTTCGAAAAAAAAAAAAAGATTTTTTGGCTTAATCCGCCTTTACTAAAGAAAAAAGAGTACACTTGTACTCCGGCTAATAAGGGAAAGGTTTTTTTTTTTCAAATCCAAGTTTGACTCTGATTAGATCCTTAGCGCAAGCGCTAAGTAAGCAAGCTACCGCTCCGTGGGGTAAAAACCGAGGAAAATAAAGAACGTCAAGTAGAAAGGAACAAGGTCTTACGGCACGATCACTATATCTTTTATTTTTCTTTATCTCTCCTCGGCTTGAGCCGAGTGGATGATACGTGGCGTGGTATACCTGATCGTTTAGTCAACAAGACGTACGTAAGTCGACATAGCTCCATGTATATGTTCTTTGGAGCTAGAACCAATCAATAGAATGAAATGAAATAATGGTAAGCCTAGGGCGACGAACATGGCTCAAGAGTGTCTATACAAAGCCCCTCTCTTCTTCACTCAAAGAGGCAATGCACCCTTTGTTTGAATGGTACTTGATTCATAAAGAATGATTCTTTTGAAGTTATACGGACTTTCTAAAAAAAAATGCCACGCGGAGCGTGTCACGAGATATATCGCTCTCGGACTTCTTACGGTAAGGCCAATGCACCAGCCAGCCAGTGTGGTGGCGAACACGCTGTGCTCTAAGCTAAGCTGTTTACCTTGTAGACGGAGGAGATATAGAAAGTGTGCCGTGCTTGATTCATAAGATTCTATAATCAATAGCACCAGTATATTATTTTACTTAGCCTGCCTCTCCCATGACTTTCCGGACCAACCAACCCGGATCTGCCTTCGCAAGTCTCTCTGCATTTTGGGAGCAGAGCATGCAGCAAAATCGAGCAATGGATCTTAGAAGAATTCCACTTTGAAGCATGACTCTTTCTATTTCTGTGCTGGCATTTGAGTTGTCTCCCTTCCTCTTTCAATCGAAACACTCGACGCAGATAGCTCCGGTGGCCCCCGCTTCTGCCTCTATCAGGCGGCGACAGCCCCCCCCCTCCACACCCACAGCATAGAGGAGTTGCTCCAACATCCGCACTACAACCAAAAAAAATGCTCTCCAGAGCGATATATGATGCTAAACCGAGACCGAGATATAGAGAGGGCTGTCCTTTTGTTTTGTTGTCTCGAAGAGACAAAACAAAAGCACTCATATGAATGGTGCTAATTCCCATGTTCTTTCTAGTCTCGTTTGGTTTCGAGAGCCTCCCTCTCCCTGTAGGTCGAGCCTCCTTTTCAGTCGCCCTCTCCCTGTAGGTCGAGCCTCCTTTTCAGTCGCCCTCTCCCTGTAGGTCGAGCCTCCTTTTCAGTCGCCCTCTCCCCGTCCCTTACTCGTCTTTTGAAAGCCGTCATCCTGGATTTTCTTTCCGTATGCCGGGGAAAGTACCTCACCCTCACCTTTCTACATTTATTATTATATAGAATTTCCTCGGGTCTCTATAAAAGAGAATGAAAAGCCCGGGTGGAAGCACAAACAAAAGGAGAGAGAAAAAGTCGAAAAGAAAGGGGGGAAGAAGTCTAGTGCTAGTTCTTACTAACACTTCTTTATCTAACTTTCATTTTTGAGTGCTTTCTTTGTTCTCTTATTTGGATTGAAAGAAAGAAAAAACTTCCCTTTCTTTCTCTTCTTTATTTTGGTTTTATCCCTTCGACGAATTTCGGCTATGACCAATGCCCCACTAGCTAAATAGGCGTAAGAAAAAGCTACCTGAAAAAAAAAGCAAGGTGCACCTTGAATTGAACTCGACGAATTGCGTTTTGCCAGAGAGATTTTTTTAGAAAGATTCTCCATTGGTAATTAAAAAATAGAAAGAATATAAATAAAGGCGCATACGCGGGAAGGGGCCCCCCCTCTTTCTTAGAATTCAACATTGTTGATATGTTTTGCATCTTGTTCGCCCACTCTTCATTCAGGGTGATTCGAACCAGGGGAGGATCTTCCACCTTTAAGGTCATAGCACCAGTACTTGAACGCTTACTCTTACTGCTCTTCTCAGGTTCACCTCTTTTGGATGCCCTGAGGTTTGAAGTCATTTGTTTATCACAGAACAAGTCCCCCTCAGTCACTGCCATAGTTGACCCTCTCTTCCAGATCCTCGCTTCTATGAGCCAAATCACTCTCCTCGGGAGTTCTCTCCTTGACTACACCCTCCTCGGCTTTGTTACCCAAACACTCATCCTGAGCAATCTCTTCCGGTTCAGCAGTGTCCAGATCTGGCATCTTTGCCTCTTCTTGTTCAGGGTCCTCTAGAACCGCAAAACGGTTCGGGCTGACTAGGTCCAGTTGGGTCATTCCACTCGCACAACTAGTGTCCAGCCCCCCTTTGCTATTGTAACTACTGGTACCTGACCCCGTCGGCTCGACATTTTTGCAAGCACCGACCCGGACTCAATAGGGCAATTCAAAGAGGAGAACGAGGACAGCTGACTACCGCTAAAAGTCAGACTAAGAGTACACACTGTATGATTGAAAACTGCCGCTGCATACTACCCGGTGCTTGCAGGTCTGACTGGTGCCTTCTCTCCAACAGCTGCTTCAATCAATGTTAAGTCTGACTACGCCCGCAGCTGACTACTTATTGAAAGACCGAACAGGAAATGAAAAGTCGTACTACAACAACTGTAAATAAACATTCCCTCCCCGCTCTGACTTTGATCGACTTGCCCGCACAGCGTCTTTTTTGAGAGAAGAGGTCAAGGGGCTAAGTGACTCTCGAAAGTCGTCTTTTGTATCGCGTCAAGAGAAATGACATAGATAAGATCATTGCTTAAAGAGTTTCATTGTCGAATTGATCTCGAAATTGGATCCCAATAGTAGCTGCTGCCCAAAGGTGCTTTATGAAAGCCGGTCCACAGCAGTGAAAGTACGATTGATTCCGTCGATCGAACGAAAACCGCTTCTTGCTTTTTTGGCTTGACTACTCTGCTTGCTTAACACAAGTCTTATTTAACCTTCACGGACCACTTCACTACCCAGCAAGCTCCGGCTCGAAAGCAAGAAGCAAGGGCGCAGCAGCTGCGCGAAAGCCTAAGCCTTAGCTTACCCTTTTCTTGCTCGTTAGCGCTGTTTTTTGATTGCAGCTAGCGCGCTTGACTAATAAGATAGAAAGGGCCTTTCTCGCTTGTTTGAAATATAAGGCTTTCTTCAATCGGCAAACAAGGGGGAAGTCTGCCACACCAACCCTTTAAGAGATAGGGACTCCAGCGCAGCGGTAAGAAAAAGTCACTCAGTGAATCGGTGGATCACACACTTGGAGACAGGGACAGGGGCATGCCTGACTCTTTAGAAAGTATACAAGTGTTGAAAGAGTGAAGTCTGGGGACAACGGTAAACGTGAGGAATGGCACCTCCGCCCTACTAAAGAAGTTCGCAAGCAAGGGACATGCCGAACACCTACCTTTCCAACTAAGTCCAAGGCGAGGACCCTTTAATTGACGATGCGTTCCGTCGTCAGCAAGCGGTGGCCGACAAGGCCCCTTTCCTTAGAGTCAAGTGGCTGAACGCCCCTTTCCCTAAATATCTTGGGAAGCGAAGAGGACAGGTTTGAAACTCATTCGGTAATCTTCTCCTGAAGGTAGGCATTTCCCCAAGGCACTGATATGATGACTCTCTCAATTACACGTGTTTTAGGGAGTTGAACGTCTTATTCTTATGAGTGGCCTATGTGAATATAAGCCAGGAGCAAGGATTCCGGAAAGTAAAATTCTATATTGCAAGTGCAAGTCGACGTTCCTGATATGAAAGTGAAAGCCGGCCCTAAGCAGGATCCAAAGACGTTTAAGTCCAGTTCCAATCTGGATATAAAAGTCAAGTTCAATCGTCGAAAGTGAGATCTCTTTTAGTCCGGTCTTCTTTTCTCTTTTGAGTCAAGTTCTTAAGACAGGAAATCGGGTTTTCTGAATATCTCTCTTCCGGCCTGGCCTATTAAGTAAGTTAGTTAGAGATCGAAACTGGACCTGAGAGAGACTAGACTTCTAGTAAGAGTAGGTGCGCCTTAAGTTGAGGAGAGCTGTTCACAAGCAGTGGTTATGAGCTCTTTCTTGTTCCGGTTCAGAAGAGGCTGCGCACCTTCAGTTGCACTAGTGGATTGAATAACCTTTTTTTTTAGTGCCAACAAAGTGCATGTGTTCTTGGTTAATAAAAACACAAGTATAGGCTGGAGGACTGATACTATAAGTAGGACAAAGGCCTTCAAAGAGAAATGAAAGGATTTTTTGAGCATTTTTCCACTTATCCAAGGAATCCCTTTCTTGACATTTGTATTTGAGAGAGAGAGCTATGCTTAGGTCAGTTCCTTCAGTCAACTTTTTTGGTAAGCCAAAAGTGAACTTTAGGTAAGTAAGTAGTCCCGTATGAAATTCAGAAAACATTCATATCTGGCACTTGAGGAGGTCAATCTTAAGTGTTGGAAGCTACTGCTAAGGGACTCCCCCTCATCTAGAAAGGATAGGCAATTGAGAGAGAATAGGGCGATAGCGACAGACACAGGAACTGAAATACATTTTCAGATTACTTCCGTAGAGGAGAGGGGAAAGCTGCTTAGATAGGGCGATAGCCCGGTTTTTATTGTTTATCCTTTCCTGCGCTTGTCTTGTATTGAGGTATACCGAAGAAATTCGTAAAAGTAGGTAACAGAAGGGGAGGGATTGCTGTTTTTTATTAGTGAGGACAAGCCGCTTTCATTTTCAACAATCTAATGCCACACCAACCCTTTAAAGAGTAGGCGGTTCGTATCTTTCTATGACCCCCAGAATAAGAAGTAGGAGGATAGGCAGAGAAAGAGCTCTTGAAGTCTACCCGGGCGCGCTTCTTCATTCATCCATTTAGGCCCGGCTAGGAACACGTGGATCCAGGGAACCTGGCTCGGGAACAGCTTCTTACTAGTAGGAGCTAATCACAGTAAGAGAGTCCAATCTCTGAAATAGAGCTTAGTCTCTCCATAGTAGTCTACTAGTAGAAGGCTTAGGTTATGACTTGATCCAATAGAGTCAGAACGCCTTTCTATCTAAAAGAAATGGTGCTCGATGAAAGGATCCAGATTCCACACTATGCTGTGGGCTGGGGAGAGAGCTGCTCTGCGAAGCTGGGCGTTCAGTGTTCTTATGGAGGAAGCATACTAGAAAGAGAATTGAAAGGGCCTTCAAAAAAGAGCGAGGGAGTGATGGGCAACCTTAGTCTATATGTTGCTCGTGAGCCGCCAAGTACCAGTCTCGCAACAGTATTGGCGCAAAAGGATCGGTCCTTCACTTGCTGATCGTTCGCGAGTCGAACTCGCTCTCTTGCCACGCCTTTCACTCACTCGCTTGAGTCGGACTCAATCACTCTTTGAGTTTGGAGGATCATTCGTTATTCACTCTCTTGCTATTACCCGCAGGGAGCGCAGCAACCGACGGTGCATATTATCATATAGAAAGAGGCGAAGCGTAGCGATTCGTACTACCGGAAAAGTTTCGCTAACCGGCAGGCAATAGAATCAGCCGATAGGCGCAGGCAAGCGTAGCGAATCACATAGAGTTGCCCCTACCTGCCAGCGCGCGGATGGATAGGGCGGGCGAAGCGCGAAGGGGATGGATGTCTGAGCGGTTGAAAGAGTCGGTCTTGAAAACCGAAGTATTTTGTGAAATACCGGGGGTTCGAATCCCTCTCCATCCGCGAGGTCATAAGTTCTCTCTTGCCTTATCTATAGATAAGAACGAATCGGATCGACTCGACTGATATGATAGATGGAATGGTAGTTTGTGTTATATTTAGTTAGGACCCTGTCTCCCTTTCGTTATCTTCCGCTCTCCTTGTATAGGTTGGGAAAGGGCCGGGTGGATTACCTTTGGGAGCTAAGTCGAAGATCTCGGTTGTCGTCGTGAGTGGTTGAGAAACTGCGATTGCAGTTTTCTTTAGGAAGTCCCATAGCAGTGAGGTTTAACAGATAAAGAAAAGGGTGGATACTTTTCCGGGTAGAAGGTGACAACCCTAATGAATTGACTATGAAGGTGGCTCTTAGCTACATCAGCGCTCCAATTCCTGAATCGTTATTGCCCAGGCTTCGATGATCAACCCCTGGCACATTTTGGTTTTGATCTTCGGCCATCCTGGTCCTCAGGACCCAACACTATATTATTCAACTATATTTCCTTTCAAATGAAAAGATGCAAAAGGTGTTGATACGTCCTATCCACATAGAAATCTTACCCTCTTCCACACATTACCGGTGGATGCTACAGCCGCTATCACTTTGGCTGCAGGATGGGAATGAAGGTCGAGGAGGCAGGGAAGAAAAGGTTATTCGCTATTGGCTTACCCTTATATCAGGCCTTGGTACGGCCTATACATGATGGATGAAGGTTTTGTCAAGGTTAAGAATGGATGGTACCTATAATCAGACCCAACCGTTGCAGTACTTGAGAAGAAAGCCAAAATTCTTCTCTTTTTATCTATCTTAAGGCTGCTACCGATTCCTTATCTGTTATCCTGACGTCCTGTATGCAGGGTTGTTCGGAAATCCCTTTGCAACTTCCTGGACGTTCATACTTTGTTCTGTAGTCTTTCAATTACCATATAGTTTCTATAATATAATAAAGGCTATAGGTCATCGGTTGTGACGTTTACGAAGGGTCAACCCCTCGGATTTTTGAGTTCTTGGCCTCTATTCACACTTAAACATCATATGCTTGTGTGGATAGCTACTGAAAGGGTGTATGGCACGACGAAGCTTTGCGACTATGCCATTCTTGGCGACGGTGATCGCCGACGAGAAGGTGACGGCCACTTAGCATAATATATAGTTTCAGTGTACTATAACTATATCTAAAGAAAAGTCTCCCATTTGAAACATTATTTATTATAAGTCATGTTTTGGAGTTTGCCAAATAATTTAGGAGCGACGAAGTTACTAGGGATTTCTCTCCAGTGTCTGCTAAGATGCTCCGGTCTTTGGTTGACGCTATTTATGTGGAAAAGACCCCGATTTTCTCAAAGATTAGAGATGTCACTGGTACTATCTTTCTGTCTTTGACCTATCGATTGAGGGGTGCTTCTTATCGTATCTGTGGTGCGCCCTATCGCCCTCAATCTAAGCGATGGAAGCCTCACTATCTTTGTATGCTTTCGCCGCCCGTTATCATTAAAACTGTGGTTAGGATTTCCAGATTTGGGAGTGTTAACGCCGAGTGTCGCGCGGGCCTTCATTCTTGAAAGGGCTAAAAGTAGCGCCTTCGCTTTGTTTGTAATGAAAAGGAAAGAGAAGATCTTCGGATATTTTTTCCAGGGGAGGACTTTCTTGATCGCCTCATTCGGGTTAAGATGTGGCTAAAGTCTCTCCGATGGTAGCGTATATTACGCTCGAGGTCTCTCGAGCCTCCTGTTGTACCAATGTCTATATTCCGTTCTAGGAATAAGGTAAATTTCTTTTCCGGTATGTGGAGTTTTCTTTCGTTGTTACGACAGGCTGAGAGCAGTGCCCGCTCCCTTGTATTTGGGGGAGTTGGACGGCCGTTCCGCTCTTCGGGACTTTCTTTATTCTTTTTTCGTTAAAACAAATACAACTGAAAAAGACTGCTAGGAATTTAGACTGACGGCGTACCTGAGCACTCATGCCTGCGGACCCCTCGATTCTCTTTCTATGACTACTCTGGAAAAGAAAGTCTCACTACTCAATGGCTTTCGATCTTCTTTCCCCCATATAGATATTGAATAGAACGAGTTCGCTTCATGATTTCGTGACATACCAAATAAGGGATTGTTAGAAGAAAGCTCCTATAGTGGACAGCTATAGCCCTTTGTATAGGTTGGGTGCTTGTTTAAGGCCATAAAGTGCTCGCTTGAGGCGGCAAACAGAGATAGAATGATTTTCGAAGATGAATTATCGGCACCTTGAACTGTACTATCGGAACTGTCCTCTGAAGATTTTTTTAAAGTAACCCAGTCAGATGTCTCAGAAAGGGTAGTGATCTCCCCCTGAAAAGTATCACGACCATAAAGAGAAGAAAAGGGAGATTGCATGTTGATAACAGAAAATGGCAATCTGTTGATTAAATACACTGCAGTAGTGAATGCTTCAACCCATAGATGCTTTGGTACTCCATTATTTATCATCAAAGTCAAAGCCATTTCAACTATAACTATATGTCGGTGTTTTCTTCCGGACACCCCATTCTGCAGCGGAGTATGAACACACGACAGCTCACGTTTGATTCCTATCTTCAGGAGCATGAAATCAAAGACCCTTGACACGTATTCTCCGCCGGAGTTCAGACCTCAACCTCTTGATCTGGAGATTTTCCAAACTTTCTATATATTAAACTTAGAAAGAGCTTAGGACTTCTCTCTAAGTAAAGAAAGCCAGATGTATCTACTGTAGTCATCCACTTATAATAGTAAGTAAAGTACCTTGCACCTATGAATGACTGCACTCGAGTAGGACCCCTTAATTAAATTAAAGTAGTTGTCTGTGATATATCCTTAAATCAGCCGTAGGTCAAATCACAAGTGGACACTAACGAATGAATCAATCCAAAGAAAGGCACAATTGGATTCTTATGTTTAATCCAGGAGCATACAATTGCCAACTGTAAACAATCACATGAATTGTTCAACCCATCTGAATGAAATGCAGGAATATACCCTAGACAATGGAAGAAGTCTTGCACTGTGTGTTGTGTATGTCTCAGGCGACGGCGGGTCCCATTCCTTATCCTAATGAAGCGGCTGAAAAAAAGGAATGTAGAGAAGAATATCCGTATAATAAAGCTTTCCCAACCGGCCAACGATCCTTCCCGTGCGCTGATCGTGGATAAGACACTCAGAAGAAGAAAAGATGACACGAAGATGGTTAGCTGCAAGGTGACTGACAGAAATTTCTTTTTAGGAGGAAAATGGAATCTATCATGAAGAATCCGGGATGAAGACATAGACCCACAGTGTGAAAGAGGTAAGAGAGTTCCATCTGCAATGTTAACAGAATCTTTGATAGGTAAAGGAGGCAGACAAAAAAGCTAAACATCTTTTTTCTTTCGCGCGAGAAGGAAAGCACTTTTGGGGGCTGACGTCCTTTGGATGGTTTAACGCGACTAGCGGACCACGTCGTGCTCAATCAAATAATGGACACTGACTACGATTTGGATTGTCTCCCCGGCTCAATGGAAAGACAACCCCGTTCTACACTTCATCAAGACGAAAATCATGCCTTTCCTCCAAATACCATTTGCCTTTTCCTCAGCCGACCAGCAAAACAACGAATTCAACCGCAGATACCCTTTAGCTAGCACATGCTAAAAAGAACAAGTAAATACCCGTCTCGTGCTTGACTCTATCTTTAAGACAGGTGTGTGCAGCCACTTAGTGAGGAGACAAGACCGGAGAGAAGAAATTCTCGCGAATAAGATATAAGACTCAAACTTATCGTATACAACTCTGATCTACGACAAGCCTTGGCTCTTCTCCTTATGGACTCTTCGCTCTATCTGTCGGTGCTCTAGCTGTCCGAAAGCCAGGAGCAGCTACTGGCCTGGACTGATTGTAAAGAAAGAAGCCAAGAGGCCGCTAGAGAAAGGGTTCCGTTTTCGAGTCTGTTTCCGATTCTTCCGACCTTGAATCTAGGTTTCCCCTAATGCCTCCTTGCTGCTTTCAAAGCTACACTAGCTTCCTTCCTTCATAAGCTAATAAGAGATTCAATTATTCTACACCGACTTTACTATGCTTCTTATTAGTTATAGTAACTATACCCTCTGGGTTGAATTGCCACAACAGGAGCCTTCCTCTCTATCCATTCCTTTTTCATACCCGGAGAAAGAAAGCAGACTACTAAATCGACTATTTCAACATATTGTTTGCACTAGTCTCATAGCCATCTCTTTTAACATAACCTTTCGGCGTCTTCCTTTATGCTTCCCTCAAATCAGTACCCCCTCGGTCGTCCCTTTATTCAATATCCGTCATGCTAAGAATAGGGGGTTTAGGAAGAATACGGGCTTTGTTTCGGTCAGGTGTCGAACTCTTTTATCTTCGCCAAGATGCTTTCTCAGCGATCTTTTCTCATCCTGAAGTTGATCTCCTGTCCTCTACTGACCCACCCCAATCAGCATTACTATAGATTTCAACTCTCCCATGGCCATGATTAGTATAGATCATACCTTTGCCAAGATAACCTTTGAGGTACCTCAAGATCCTGTATACTACATGTAGGTGTGCTTGACAAGGAGCATGCATATACTGGCTTACCAACCCCACAGCATAGGTAATGTCAGGTCTAGTGATAGTAAGATATCTAAGTTTTCCCACAAGCCTCTGATGCCTGCATCATCCAAGGGTTCTTTTCTCTTTTCTTCAAGCTTATGATTTTCTTCTATTGGGCTAATTGCGGCCTTGCAACCTAACATCCCTGTTTTCTTCAAATCAAGGACATAATTTGAGAGATGGCTCTACTTCTTATAGATCTCGAAAACCTCTGTGTCCAAGAAGTACCTTAGCATGCCAAGTTTATGTCGAAGGTGCGGCTCAGGTAAGCCTTCAATCTTGCAATCTCATCAACATCATCACCAGTGACCGCAATATTCTAAACATTTACTATGATCCGGCTCACTTTCTCACCCTTTATTACGAAATGTGTGTGATCAGAAGCACACCTTTTGTAGCCAAACGAAACTATGGCCTTACTGAACTTCTCAAACCACGCCCTCGGGGATTGCTTCAATCCATACAGGGCTTTCTTCAATCTGCATACTTTATGTGACTCCCCTTTCCTTCCATATCCGGGTGCTCTCTCTATATACACCTCCTCGTGCGAGTCCCCATGCAAGAAGGCATTTTTCACATCTAACTGATACAATGGCCATGATCTCTGTGTAGCCAAGGAAAGTAAGATTCTAATAGAAATGACCTTTGCCTCTGTTGAGAGGGTCTCGCCATAGTCTATTCCTTTGGTTTGTGTGAATCCTCTTGCCACTAACCTTGCTTTATATCTCTCAATCTCCCCACTTGGCTGGAATTTCACTGTGTATACCCATTTACATTTAGATCCCACAGTCTTCTTTCCAGGAGGTAAATCAACAATCTCCCATGTCTCATTCTTCTCAAGTGCACTCATCTCCTCCATCATCGCCCTCTTCCAGTGAGGGGCACACAGGGCTTCCCTTCTAGTCTTTGGTATGGATACCGAATTACAAGTGGATATAAAGGCCTTGTAGGAGGATGACAATTTTGGATAGGATATATAGTAGTTCAAAGGGAGTTAGGTACAGGCTCTTTTTCCCCTTTCCTGACTGCAATCGTAAGATCAAGATCAGAAGTTTCAGGGTTAGTTTCACTCTCTTCATCTTGAGGCATATTAACATTTCCCAATTCAAGGGAAAGATCCTCGCTCTTAACAAGAGGAACATAAGGGACAACTAGTCCTCTCTTACCTCGTCAGGTCAGTATGTCTTCCACTAATTGGTCTTGACCGCATCTTCCCCTGGAGGAGTAGTAGCATTGTTTTCTCTATGGGCAGATGACATAGGGATTCTAAAAGACGGCTGAT
>CM057046.1:69406956-69421956 GCA_029948455.1 Solanum rostratum
TTCTTTTCTTTGTTCTTTTTTTTTTGTCAAACTTGCCTATCTCGCATGTTTTTTTCTAGTTTTCTTTCTTTCCTATTCTAATATCTTTCCCACTTTAGAAGGGGAAAATTGGAGTCGAACATTCCAAGTTATTTTGCAACTTTCTCTCTATCTTTTTGATTTTCGCTCCTTTACGACTAAAGAAGAAAAAGAGGCGAACTGGCTTTTGATAATGAGCACTTTTTCTTCGGTGTTAGCGACCCTCTTTCTAAAAAACCTCGTAAGTCTCGAGGGTCTTTTCTTCATCATAGTTCCTTTTTTCTTTTTCTTTATTTTGTGTCCTCCATCGGACGACGTTCTTCCTTTAGCCATCCTTATCTTCTACTCATTGGAAAAGGGACTGGCGCAATGGGCCTTTTTTCTTCTATTTCAGCTAATAGCCTACTTCGCCCTGTGCTTCTTTTTGGAAGCTCGCCCCAAAAAGTCTATTTATCCCCTCATTCTACTTATGTTCTATTTTTTTGTTTTAGGATCAGTTCATTATGGTTCAGATTTTCTGCATGAACCGGCACGGCTACTCGCCCTTGTGTCGGGAGCTTGCATAATTTTCCTTTGCTTTAGAAAACGCGGAAAGATTGGATTTCTTTTTGCATTTTTGCTTTATTTGATTTCAAGTACGAGTTTAGGGGTGATTTCCATAGCGTCGGCGCCGGGCGGGGATAAGATATCTTGCCCCATTCCCTTCCTTTTTCTTTTCTGTCATATATTTCTCTTTTTTGGTTTCTTCATTTTTCAGAGAAATATCTTACCGGCAAAACAACCCCTAGTCCCCTTACTTTTTGGGGCATTATTGTACTTTTTGCCATATTTTCCAAACCTGGAGTGGCTAGAGGGGTGGATCGAGGGACTCGACCTCTTTCTTCTCCTACTAGGACTTGTTCTCTTCATTTGCAGGGAAGAAAATGAATGACGAGAATAATTACAACATCCGGGGGAGAGCGAGGTCTATGGTAAGGCACTGGAGAAGCATAGGCGCTAAGGCACCTTTTCTTACTGGTGGATAAAGTTTAAAGAGGGGAGTTGGCTGATAAAGATGGACAGTAAGGATCTGAAGGTGGAAGCTAACATGGTATATGCGTGAGTTCTAGGGAATTTGTTCGTGTCTCGGGAGTTGTTCCAATTTTTTGATTTGGCTAGAGAGGGGCCAAAGTAAGAAGTTTCACTTCCGTTTTCACGTACTGAAAGGCAGGCCCTTGTATCATGGTTAGTTTTTTTTCTATGATAAGGGGAAGGGGGAGAGGTGAGGAGGGCCCCCTTCAAGCAGACTACTTTACTAGCTCGAATTCATTCAAAGTACAGGAACTGATTTAACAAAAGGGCTCGAACTACAGTGATCTGAGACCTTCTTCCCTTGGTCTGGGAGGTAGGTTATGTAGGCGACAACCCTTAATAGGTTGTTTCGATCCCAAAGGGCAAAATAACCGATGAGTAGTATGCCTGGTAAGAACCTTCTCAAGTAGGAAGCTTTTCCTAAAAATGACTTCAACTTTTTCGCTGAGGTTGGCTCTGGCATATCGAGCACCGCTTTTGCTTTAGCTGGGTCTACATTCATGCCTTGTCGATTCACCAAATAACCAAGAAATTTCCCATATGTTACTCCGAAGGCGCACTTCATCGGGTTCTCATCTTCAGCTTGTATTCTCTGCATCTCTGTAGGACTCGACGAAGCACTTCCACATGATCTTTCTTTTGCTTGGATTTCACTACTATGTCATCAACGTAATCCTCCAATTCCTCATGCATCATATCATGAAAAATAGCAGTCATAGCACGTTGATAAGTAGCACCAGCATTCTTTAAACCAAAAGGCATCACTGTGTAATAGTTGTTACCTTTCGGAGTTCAGAAGGCAGTCTTTTCCGCATCCACAGGGTTCATCTTGATTTGGTTATAGCCGCTATACTCATCCATGAATGAGAACATCTCATGCCCAGCTGTTGCGTCTATGAGCAGATCAAAGGGAAGTCATCTTTCGGACAAGCTTTGCTAATCCGTGGACTAAGGGATGTAGGCCTAGGAAAACTGGAAATCAAGTTCTCGGCGGGAAGCCCGGCTGTTCGTGTCGGTAGGTGAACGAAGTCAATCCCGGGATGGAAGCCCAAGCTGCTATACTGGTATGGGTAGGCTTTCCACTCGCTTAGCTCGCCACTGGCGTGGATCGGCCTATCTGGTTCGACTAGGGCGCTTGAGAGCGAAAAGACTTCCCCAGTTTAGATCGATTTTTCGTTAGTTAAGCCCTGCTGGCTGTGAAAACATCGCCCACGCAATGTAACGAACATGGGCAATGAAGGAAGTATCGATAGTAGCATCAGAAACATTGCAGGTTTCATTACTGTGGTAGACCAAACCTATCGCTTCGGGTCGAAGCCGGGTTTCATTCGAGAGGACTTAGTCTCGTTCCCATAGTTGCCCCCCAGAAACTGGGTTTCACCTCTTCCCTGTACTACCAAAAACCAGAGGCCCAATTCCCGAGGCATAGCCAAGCAAGACCCCACGGCTCAGTAGGGGGGACAATAGCAAGAAATCCCTTAGCTCGGCAATATGCTTTTGGTTGACCTGTGCCTGTTTGAATCTCTAGGTTCCGAGTGAATATCGCTCATTTCGAGCATTTAGACCAGAGAGCCCCGAACGGGATATGGTCAAAATCAAGTTGCGAGTAGGGCGGTAAGGAGACGGGGGGAAGGAAGGGAAAGGCAAAGCTTAGGACTTTCCCGGAGCGGAGAGAAAGCAGATATAGAAGAAGAAAGAAAAGACTTAAAAATAAACTCCAGGAAAGGCAATTTTTCGAGATGATGCCCTTAGAACTCCAACCTTTATCCAACCAACTGGACCTCAATCCAGAACTCCTACTTGATATTAAGCTTTCGCCCCCTCGATTCAAAAAGGTACTAGGCGGGATGTAAGAGATTCAGAGATTGCATTTCTATTTATCCTTACCACATTCAATTAAAAGGAACTTCAAGGAGGAATACTTTCAAACGAGTTTTTCCTCGCCTTGATGGATTTGACTTTCCCAGCTTATTACTAGCACACTCAAAGAGGGGAATACATATGACTAAAAGCCTATAAAAAAGATCCACCACTTAGGAAAAGCACTAGTCGAGGCACTGGGATATAGGGGAAAGACTCCATTTTTGGTAGGGTTTCCTAACGTTCAACCGAGAATCTAACCTATCAACAGAAAAAACAAGCGGGGTTGATTCATTTGCAACAGGTACTCGTATTTTTACGGGTAGTAAAAGGGGTTCACTCTTCTCCTTAACTTCAGAGTTTTCGTAGCTTTCTTTCACTCCTGGTAATCATACTAAAAGGCTAGCTCGATAAAATAAAGGGATATTAAAGGGGCTATTTTCTCATGCTTTCTAACTGGCTTACTTACTCACCTCCTTTAATACAGCGGTTTACGCGAGAAGGGACAAGGCAGGATGGATGGCCTAGGAACTATGCAACTACAACCTACTAGCTGGACCCTATTCGCGCTCGCTTAGATCAGCATTCAAGGGACGAAATTACTTAGAGTAGTATTAAGAAGCCAGGGACTTCTGATACAATTCCAAAAGGCACTACTGCTACAATAGCAGCAAGGACGAAGTAAGGGAGAATAACTACTCTCGGGTACAGCCAGCCTTTCTGCAATCGATACGCTCGCCCCTTTTGATATAATGAAGCCTTTCTTTCCGTGCAGTGTGATCGAGTTCTTTCCTTTCTTTCTTTTGAGGAATAGTCAAGATGAGCTGGAAGGGAAAGAAGGATCACAACGACCGACGTAATTGATTTAACATTCTGGTTAGGTTTCATCAGCCTGGTTAGAGGTTTGCCTGAGGGCTGCGTGCGTTTATAGTCTTTATACTCTCCGCCCTTGTCCCATGCATCAGGTTTTTTTACCTTTAGGGGTGGTCGACATTGCTTCTTTGCCTGGTTCGTACTTACTTGCGGAGCGAGCAAAAGCGTACTTTGGGGCCTGGCTCTGCAGTGCCTTATTTGATTGGTGGGGCATCTTGGATAGGGTTTAGTCTTCTTTTTTCTTTTCCGAGAGATCGTGTTCTTGCTACTGCCCTGCCATAAGAGCATTGAGGCTGTCACAGGTCAACAACAAGGGGTTCGATTTCCGACTCCATACCCTTCTTTTGGCTGACGTGCCCCCCCTTTGTGTGCTTTCGCCCTCTCAACATTGCCGCCCTCAGATCTAAGGGAAGACAAGCATATAGTTTCCCTAAAAGAAGGGCCAGTCCATTTAAGCGCAAGATACTACCTAACGTTGGAGGACATAGACTGAGCAGTGTCTTCGGGGTTTATCGTAAATAAGGTAAGGTAAGATTGGTTTCAACTAGCATATGGGCACGGTTGAGCACCGAGTCCTTAGCAAGTGTGTAGGAGAAGGATGTTGTCGACGCTTATTGCTCGTGACGACCCTGCCGCCACGTAAGGAGACTAATCACCTCTGACAGAAGTTCGCGAGCTGCTGAAGGAAACTAACCAAAGCAAGCGCCTTTCGAAATGATCTGGTACGACAATTTATAGGGCTTTTCTCATAAATGTTCAGTCAGGCCTAGATCGAAAGGTTTCCCCAGCCGGCAGTGAAAAAAATCATCATCAACGATGATTCGAAATCATATGTCAATTCCTACAGAGCAGGGGGTGTATCGAAGCATACATCCTAAGTCGGGGCATCCTGAGCCAATGCCAAAAGTTTTTTATGGTCGAAACGAAACACTCGACCCTCAAGCTACTAATCCGAATGAGTTGATAAACGAATCTCTTTCCTGGTCTCGTCCCATACATTAAGGGGACCCCTGTTTTTGAGCTGACGCTTGATAAGGACAGGTAGCTGTAAAGGTTATTACCGTACTGCCTCAATCACCTCCTTGAAAGGGTCTCATCCTCCTCCGAACCTTTGTAATTGGCTTCGACCGTAGTCTGAATCTTTGGCCGCCTCTCGTGTGTCTCCTTCAAAATATCTAAATTGTTTTCTACTGGCCGGCGTCCTTAGCTTAGGAGGTCTTCTTCGAGATGTAATTAACTGCTAAATCATGTCTCCTCCTTGAGAAAGCTGGCTTGCATAACATAACGAGAGAAGCGCGTAATTGCTCTAAGTGCGAGCGCGCGCGCTACTACTACATCATAAAAAGAGGTGACAAAGCACAATTAGTGTAACATAAGGGAAAGCAGCTAGCGCGAAAGTAGCCGCCCCTCTTTGATTGTGCACAACCCCCGCCACGAGACACCTAATCGAAGAAGCGCCTTCCTGCCCGAGAAAGTCAAAGCCCTATTTCTTCTTTCATTCTTGATGTACCCAAGATTGATGTCAGTTTCTTCCTATGGGTCTACCCACTTGATCGTTCTTCTTGTTCATTTTTCTATTTTGAGAGGGGGCACATTGGGATCTGACTCTCATTATGGGCTCGCTTTCCTGGGGTGGGAAAGGCTCGCGGGCTGGGCGTAGACTAGTCTTGGATCCCTAAAGCTAAAAACGGAACGACTGACTACATCAGAAGCGAAATCCTCAACGGAAAAAACAATGCGAGCTGTGACGGGGTTGCCTTAGCGGGTACATATGACAGGAATCAAACCATAGACTTCTTTTTCGGGTTCCTTTAGTTGTCTCTATGTCCATGCATAAGGAGGTCGCCCTAGCGGGCTGCGATTTCATAAAAACAGTTGTGAAACTGAAACGACGTTCAGGTTTTCTGTATACTGCTTTGTATTTAAAAGAGTGTACAGTTTCCCTTCAGCGTTATTACGCTGGGTGTTATTCTAAGAATGACACCATGTCTGTTCCAGTTTCATTGACCCGATGTGGAATTCCCAAGATCATACCTGCGGTATTACGAAAACACGTAAGGGCAAAGTCTGATCATGGTGATTATTTGGTCAGGATATATCTATCTTGGTTTGGATTATCAAAATAGATTGCGGTGGCTCCTAAAGTGAAGAAAGCCACTTTCCAATCAATTACGACTCCTCACTCAGATATTGATAGTGTCCGTGAAGTTCTTGGAGAAATGAAAACTTCTTTCAAGAAGCTTCGACCAATGTATCTTCCACATCTTCAAGATATACCCTTGGAATTAGGTATATCTTGGAAACCTACCTGGAAAAGTACTCCATTACTCGACAACTTTGTCCGCCGGTTTCAATATTCGGTGGATGATGTTGTAGACGGAGCAGCGGCTAAATATGTTAAAGAACACAATATCTTTGTGAACTTAAAGCATGAGATAGCAGCGTTCATCTTTAATGTGAATAAAATGCATTCCATTCAAGATGGGTTCTTTTCCCCTGGTATTCTTTGGTCTCAAATGGTTTTATACCCATTTGATTCTAATAATACCAGGTTTGCTAATGAATCCCTTGATTTATTTGAAAAACAAGTAGGACCCCTTTTCTCTAGCTTATTAGGGGCCTACCAAGGAGTTCCATTAGTGACTGGTAGATTGGCTCAGGCCATTGAAGGTGGTGGGAAGCGGAGGACCTTTGCTATATGTAATTATATAAAACAAAGACTTCTGCATCCCGTCCATATTTGGGCTATGACTGTACTATCAAGTCTTAAGACTGATGGTACATTCAACCAAGAACGTCCGTTGCAGTATCTAAGACTTAAAAGACCGAAGTCTTGTTACTCTTTTGATTTCAAATCAGCAACAGACCGTTGGCCATTGAGTGTCATATACACCTTAATCGAAATGATTTGGGGTAGTACTTTAGCATCTTCAATAGTCAACATTGGGTCTTAACACTTTTCTCGTATCACCTCCTATGGTGAAGAAGATTAGTGAAGTAGCCTTTCTTACTGGACAACCGTTAGGTTACTACGGTTCATGGTCACTGTTCTCGCTGTCCCATCACTATATAGTGTGGTTGGCGGCTTTGAAGGCTTATCCGCTACGAAGCACCCCGTTTGTTGATTATGCCCTTCTTGGTGATGATATCCTAATCACCGACAAGAAGGTGGCCAATCAGTACAGTAGGTTATTGGATAGACTCAGTGTTACCATTTCATTTGCTAAATCAATAGTATCTGAAAATGGAACAATTGAGTTTGCTAAGAGGTTTTGGATACGAGATATGCAAAAAGATATCTCTCCCATCTCTCTCAAAGCTTTAACCTCCTGTAGAACGACTGTAGGCCTGTGCCAATTGTCCTGCCGATACTCGATAGAAATATCGACTTTACAAAGGCTAGCGGGTGCAGGTTATAAGGTCCGTTCTCGCCTGATGTCTACTCAGTCACCACGATGGGAAAGACTAAAGGCGGCTGCTTGTAAACCAAACAGGTTACATCTATTACCTCTTGAATTTTGGATTGGAAGGTTTGGAACCCTCAATCCTTATTTGAAGGCGAAAATAATAGATTATCTGCGTGAGGCTGTAAAGCCTAAGCAGATACAAATCTTTCCAAAAGATTTGGTATTTGATGGAGAACGGGAAATCCTTGAGCGGACTGTTATCCTTAATTGGATGAAACAGTGGTTGACTTGGCTTTCTTGGTATCATACTGTAGCATTATCACCAGATGTGACCATTGATCAACTATTTGATGTTCCTATGTGTGCCACTTCTTGGAAACGATCAAACGAAGATTATGAATTAATCAAGTTTGGGTACGTTTGGAAGTGTTACGATATGGGAGCAGGTTGGAACCTTTCAACTACACCTAGGTGGTTGTTTGGTCCTCCAACTCTCAGTTTTATATTGGTTGATCAATAGGTATTTGGTGGTCTTCACGGCAATGATCTCCTTATCAGTCCTAAGGATTTACCATCCTTACGGAAAATGGATATAGATGATAAGAATTTAGGTGCATCTGAGCACATAAACCCTTTTGGTAAAATTCAGCAAGGAAGGGTGACCAAGAGGGCGATTGTGGTTGCAGTCTGGTTAACTGCTTCCACAAACACCCAGCCTGCTGATAGGTATTATGTAATAGAAGAATCAGGATCTGCGAGATATGGATATGAAACTGGATATGCTCGAACCGGACCGCATCTCGATTTGCACATGGATAATCTGCTGTATTACCCTAAAGAGTCATACTCATATCCAGGGCATTTTGTCCTTGAAAGAGCGTCATCAGTCTAGCTCGTCATGACTCGATCATGACCTTAGGCGGAATTGGTCTTGGCCGGAAGAACGAAAGATAGCGGCAAGCACAGAGCAGCCGTCAAAAGGGGTTCCGTAGAGTGGTCTAACCCCAGGGTAATCCTTGGAGCTTTCTCCATGCCCGACAAAGAGAACTTGGTGTGAATCGGGGTAGCTAGCTACCAGCTCGTCTAACTAATGTACTGATGTAATTCCATGCAAATATGGCTACCCGGCGAACATGAGGTCCCACTCACTATTCATGGCCAGACAAAAAGGGACCACTAGCCTAGAGAATCAAATAGGGAATAGGCCCTGAGTTCACCCGCTTGCCCGAAGATGAAGGGGAAGAAAGGGATGCCAGGGACAGAGTAACCGGAGGGGGCATGAAATGAACCCGGAAGGGAAGCCACAGGAGCAGGAGTGGAGAGAAAGCGAAAGAGGAAAGGTGTTTTCCCATTCGATTGATCGATTCAGAGTCCCGAACCGAAGCCCAAGCCCATACTCTGACTAAGAAAAGTGGAAGTTCCTACCCTGGGAACATTGACATACGATCTTTCCGGATTAGGGAGCAGAGTATGAACCTGAAACCAATATGAAAGAAAGTCATCAAGCAAGATAGCAAGTGTCAAGTGTAGGTCTCCCATTCTATTACTGGGAGTTAGAACATGAAATGAAGATGTAATAAAGAACGTTACCGCCCCAAATCTCATTGATTAGGTCTTCTGGATCACCTGATAATCGTCTAATCAAACAAATGTCATGACCTAATGGACTTTAGGACTAAAGCAGAGAAAGAGATGTCCTTGTCAGAGGACCAAGCCACTCGAACAAAGTTAGATTAGCGGAATGCAACTTCTTGACCGACGAGCTTCAATATGAGCTTCGAGAAAAGCATGCAAAGCACACTAACCTAACTCAATGAAGGCGACTGCCAGCACTGACTCAGACACACACGTGGGCGGTTGAGTAGTGGGTTGATTTGATCAGAAAAGTAGTATACCTCCGACTGAATCAATATCGCGTTCTCCTTTGCTGCTATGAAGGAAAGCGGTATGGATAGGAAAGCACAAGTTCCGAGTAAGCGGCTTATAAAGTCTTCTCTTGTACCTGGACCGTCGGCTTATATCTTCGGCTTAGTTGGAAAACCCTCCTATCGCTAAAAAGCGAGGTTTTCACCAGCACTTGAGCTAGTAGCCACTTTCTTAGATAGGGCTTTCGGCTAGTTTGTGTAAGCGTCTTTGTAAGCAATACCCCGAAAACTCCGACAAAAGAGATTGAATACCAGGTTAGTTCACTTATTTCGGGCATCATCTTACGTCATTCGTTAAAGCGCTTTCTATAAGCCTTTAATTTAAGGACGTTTTAAAGAAGAGAAAAAGTTCCGCATTTCCTGATTCTTGATAGCAGGAGAAATAGAGTCTTTTTTTGGCGACTGTAGCGGAGCCGAAGGAGATTCTTTCAATCGAGATTCGCCCAAAAAAAAGTACAAATAGTAGCCCTCGACCCCCCTAGGGTATGGCCTACCGGCCCGCAGATGTAGGAAGGCGGCCTGCCTGCTAACCAAACTGCGTAACCAAAGCGACTCCTTGTTGGTGGTTGATAGGTGTTGGTCCGATTCACCTATGTCAGTTCGAACTTGACGGGTCGTTCGTTCGTGTGGAGAATCTCTCTCGTTACTCAGGATTTCTCTCAGTTGATCCGATGCGTCATAGATAGAATGGAGTGGACTATACGCCGACCCACGTTAAAAGCTTTCTTCTCTTATGAGATTTCGATTGAATAGCAAACAATGGTTATTTCAAACACCGTCTACTGTCCCACCAACTGATCAGTGGGTTCATGCCGCACAGAAACCGAGACCTGAGAAGGAGGCTGTAGGAGAGAGTCCAGCATAACAGAAATCATCTAAGCTGACAAGGACCCAGAAAAGGAGGATGCTGAGGAAGAAGGTAATGGAATTGAAAATACAGACTGAAGCAGAGAAGAAACAGAATGTTGGTCTGATGGTAAAGTACCCAGCAGAAGGTAAGGCTGGGAAAGACCACAAGAAGCTGGAGAAGGGACAGACCTCGTCAACGGAGTTTTCTGATGAGCTTTCTTTCAGAAGGCTTGGTTCCGGAAGATGACCTGATGGAGGAAGACTTGAAGGTTGGTGAGTCAAGCAGTCAGACCCAGGTTAAAGAATAAAGAAAATGAGCCAAAGTTTCAAGTTCTGTTAGGTAACTTACCGGATAAGGTGGATTGCAAGATGATCCTGACTTTGCCAAGAGAGTTCATGGCAAAAACCAATCAGAATGAATCTTTGGAAAGGGATGTGGTGGATACTCAGTAAGCTTGCCATGAGGTAGTAATGCCAAAAGTTCCTCGAGGAGGTTATCTGAAGAAGGTTCTTCTCATTATCACTGACAGTCTAACCAAGGAACTATGTATTGGAGCTTACCTGTTATCCAGGTCTGTTATTAGGATAGGACGGAAGTCGGGGTGGCTGCACTGCGCTTTATATCTTAAGCAGTGTGCTTCTTCCCTTCAGAATGGATCGGTCAAGCTCTTCTTATCTTTCCCAACTCGAAAGCCAGCCAAGCCACTATTCAAAAAGTCTTAGTTAAAGCAAGGAGGCACGGATCAGGGAATGGAAAAGTCTTTGGATGAATGAATTTAGGTATCGAAGTTTGACTGTTTGACACTCTATCTTTCGATGGCGCTATCACTTTGGAGCGATAGCCGGAACTAATGACTGGTATTATAAAGCTAAACCTAGGATTCTACATAGCCTTTAAGTTAACAAAGGAAGAAAGGCTTGCCTAGATCTCGTATTCCATCTGCCATAGACGCTTTCTTTCTTTTTACTACGCAAGCAAGCCGGGGAGTGAGGAAAGCAGAAGTGGGACAGGAATAAACTAGTAGCAAGAAAAAGGGTACCAAGCATTCCGGGCATTCCTCTTATTAAAGGAATCGGTGAGTGAAGACAAGATCGGATCTTTAAGGCTGAAGTCTTTTTCTTCATCAAGAGTGAGAGATCCGTCTAAGAACAATAGAAGAGGGATATACCATCGAATCGGATCTTAGAGAAGTCTCGGTCTTCGTCCACACCTAGGACAGGGAAGAGGCAATGAAATTGATGAATGAATGAGGGATTCTTTTCTAGCCTAGTTCTTCCACATGAATACCATATGATAAAAAGAAAGACCGATTTACCTGTGTTAAGGATAGTGCACTAGAATCAATAGACTCTTATCGAATCCTCTGTGAGTGAGGGTACTCCTTATTTTCCTTATTATAGAGATCGTTCTTAGGATAGCCTATGGCTAGTTAATATATACTTTCCTATTCATACTATCGGCTCTATATTGATTAGGGCGAATGTGAGTACGAGCCGAGCCAGGTTGAAAGTCTTGAATCCGCTCTTACTGGTCTCATATCTGCTGCTCGAGTGAAAGTGGGAATTTGGTAGGATTAGAGAATGCCTGCTTCCGGTTCTTAGACGAGGAAAACAATCCAATCAGTGCGGTCAGTCCACCCTTCTGACGTGCGGGGGTCTGGAGTACGGTAGAACGAGTTACGAGGGGGTAAGGTTGCATCCCAAGAGGATGAGGGCTGGCCGATTTCCGGGTGTAATCATATTGAAAACACCTGACTGAATATTCTAGGTTGACTTCGCCGGTACAGCTGCAGTGGGTCTGTTGATGGGCATGATATATTGAGTGGAGTCAAATCATACACTAAAGGATCAAAAAAAAAGTGCTTTCCCGATAAGAGATAGACAGACGGTAGGAGATCCAGTTACGATAGCAGTTCACGGGACACGTGGCAGCCCTTAATTTGCCTTCGTTGAACGTTGACTCTTTAGAAAACATAAAACATTAAATATCCTCATTTATTCCACATCGTCCTCAGTGCACTGCTATCCATATAAACCCTCTAGGCCATTCTTTCTTTTCACAGCTTTCATTGGTTCTCAAGCTGAAAAAGAGTAATAGTAGCATTCATTTTCCCACCCACAATCGAGACCATAGACTGAGGAGAGATACCGCTACATCTCATGATGCCCTTATTGGAGAACGCTTTGATTCGATTCGCGCAGTTAGAGATCCTGGCCCCCTCCCTTGAAAGCTCCTGGTGCTGCGACTATCACCGGTAAGTTGCGTCGGATCAACATCGGGATTAAAATAAACTGCAAAAGCAACTAAGTCAACGCCTATTTGCTGTGGATCTACTGGCCCGGACGCTTGAATCTATTCCACCGCAAACAACCGAATATACTACTGCAGGATCTTCCGCTGCTTTTGTTGTTATTGCTCTCACCTCTCACTACGCCACCTCAGCAGCTGGGACTCCCTAACCCTTTCTATCTATCTTTAGAAGTAGGGCGAGTGAGTCCGTTCCTTTCCCGTGAAGGTTTTGGGATATGTGACCAGATGCTTCCTCCAGATCTAACGTCTCTATCAACTAAATTCTCTTTTCTTCACCGGATCGATACTAACTTACCTACTCCTGCTCCTACCGGATCCAAGAGGGCCGATGCCCGATTCCCCGACCCATTACTCATTCCTTCCTTGTTTCCAGTTTCGTTTGTGCATCTTTTTTGATCCCATGCTTTCCGTTGGTCAACAACCAACGAAATCTAGACTTCTTCACTACTCGTACAGGCTTGACGGAGTTAAGCTGTATTGAGGGAATCGTTTTGTCTCAATCAATCAATCATGCCTCAACTAGATAAATTCACTTATTTCACAACGAAAAGTCAGTAATAAAGAATATGTGCTCCTCGCTCCCGCTATGGTTCGATACGATATGGTTTGATTGGTCCAGCCTTTAGAAACTAACTATCTTCTCTTCCCGTCGTTAGTTCTCCTTCTTTTTGGTCTTATTCCTCCTTCAAGTGCAATAAGAAGTAGGCTTGCTGCTACTACCGGTCTGGGTGGACTGGAAGTGCATAAGTAGTTGCTAGAGCTGTTGAGTTTGACTTCTATTACAGGAAGAAAGCATCTTTAAGAGAGGAAATCTTTCTTTCTAGGGAATCCGTGCTTACTAAGCCTGTGTTTGAGCTCTATGCCTTTGCCTTAGCGCGTCTTGGATGCTCTTCCCGTAGTGCCCCCTTCTTCCTCCTTGTCTCTTTCTCTGCGGCCTGCGTGGGACTGATCCGGACTGAGAACCCGAACCCTTCGTAGACTGAACTCTCTTCTCTTTAGGCTCGCGTAGGTTAGGGAACTCGCCCCCTTCACTGCTTCCACTCCAACTCGAACAAAAAACCTCTTCCTCATCTTGACTCATGGCGTCTTCATCAGTGAGTAAATCCTCATCATCATCCTCCGTAAGATAAAAGAACCTAACTCCCGGGCCTGTGCAGACTCTTGGTGAGGCTGTTCCAAGTGTGTAGGCCCCACATGTTGCTCATCTCCCCCTGTTGGTGGTCTTACAGTAGCAATGGACGTAGAAGGAATTCTTTGCATGGCTTTTAACGTTTGGGTTCAATAACATTCACCTTAGTGGGGCCCCCCAGCACCATCTTTCCTTAGTAAATACTAGATGGATTCCCTATTGCTATGCTAGCTTCCTTGGGAATACCACCTTGCACTGGTTTAGGCGGTATCCGGGCCCTTTTAGAGGCAACAGTTGACTTCCCCTTATTTATTGTGGTCCCAAGAGGCGTAATAACCTAAAAGTTGTCCAGTCCTAAACAAGACAGGAAAGCCTTTAGGCTTCTTCAGAAAAGGAACATCAAACGTTTACTTGGAAAACACGTTATACACGTATGATCCAAGTAAACGTCCAAACATCCTTTCTAGCATACCCGTCCGAAGAGTCAAAGGCCATCTATCAGTGGCCGACTTTAAATCAATCATACGAGTATGCTATCTCACTACCCGTCAATCTGAGTTCTCGAAAGCGACTGAACCAGCCACCCAGATGAGACTCCCGCTGAAAAACATTCTTTTTCCGACAAAACCTGCCACCAAGCTTTGACAAGTCGCTAACTTGCTCATTTTGTGATAGGGCCCAGTCACCCCCCTTCTTCCCGACCTCTGGCAGTCAAAGCTATAGGGAGACGTGCTTCGGTCTTTCCATCGATAGAAGCAGTAGGTATATAAAGCATGCAGCTAGTAGGCGATAGGAGGATGTAAGCCCTGGTGGCAGCGGTACTTTGGCGAACCAGGCGTCGCTTCTATTTCGTTTTTTATTATTATTTTTGACCCTACAATGGCAGAACCTAGAAAGCTGCTCTTTTTTCCCTGTCCCGTGGTTTGATACCGTCTAGCCTCTAGCTAGGAAGTCTTGGATTCGTATACCATGTAGGTGAGAAAATCGTCCGTGACTAGCTATCCTTATTCTCCTCCCAGGGATGTTTAGGAATATGGGTGCGGGAGGCTGAGGGACGACCACGATGAGTACGCGTTTTTATATAGGATCAAACGGCTTTTGTTCGATCGAGGGGCAGAGATAGATATGAGCTGACAGCTTATGTTTTCTGGTATTTTGTTTTGGGTGAGATGTACACCGAAAGGAATTGACGCTACAAACACTTTTCACCGGTAGTCCTCGATCGAAAGTTAGCTCGACTCAAGTCGACAGGCGAGAGACAAGGTTGGGTGAGGGTACAAGGCATCATGTGGGATCTACGATCGACTGTGCCCGTTGTTGGCTTTGTAGATGCTTTCAAATACTCTAGCAGTATATTCCATTCATTGTATATATCCCTTTTTCGTGTCATTGACATCAGAGATTGCATTCAATCGAATGGTTTGACATAAGAAATGTTCGAGTCTATCTGTAGTAGTTCTGTTTGTTTATAGTAGAGTAGTACATGAGGGTGGCGACTCACAAGGGGAGTGTAGACCAGAGCAAGAGGGAGCCAAGCCAGCTACTGTGGTTGTGCCA